>KN362939.1:0-10727 GCA_000785685.1 Uromyces viciae-fabae | reverse complement strand
TTTTTTTTTTTTTTTTTTTTTTTTTTTTTTTTTTTTTTTTTTTTTTTTTTTTTTTTTTTGTTTTGTTTTGTTTTGTTTTGTTTTGTTTTGTTTTGTTTTGTTTTGTTTTGTTTTGTTTTGTTTGGTTTTGTTTGGTTGTGTTTGGTTTTGTTTTGTTTTGTTTTTTGTTTTGTTTTGTTTTGTTTTGTTTTGTTTTGTTTTGTTTTGTTTTGTTTTGTTTTGTTTTGTTTTGTTTGGTTGTGTTTGGTTTTGTTTTGTTTTGTTTTGTTATGTTTTGTTTGTTTTTTAGCGCTGGATAGATGGTGGATAGAAAACTGGAGTGGGCCTCATTTGACTTGGCATGAAGAGACAATTGATTTTTTGTGGTGAAAGATTTAAAAATGTGATTGGGAAATGTTTTGAACATCTGAATATTGTTTCTGATAATTAATTTTTTGATTTGAATTTATTTTGAATTGTTTTTTAATTTGAGTAATTATTGAAGAAATTTGTTGGGGAGAATTGGGGTGATTTGAATCTGAATATTGGCATGCTTCTTTTGATATTTTTTCAATTTCTTCATTTGCAGCAATTTCAACATGCCCAGGGCACCAAAAAAAAAGAAATAATGATCAGACGGCGCAGCTTGAGATTTTAGCTTCAAATTTATGAAGCTACGCTGCATTTGGGCTGAAATTTTGTTAGCAGAGGAACAGCTGCGCTAACATGCCACCCCAGCTGGACAGATTTGGCGCTAGCGCGTCAGTTGCTTTGGGAGAATTTTTTTCCCGCTACGCTGCAGAATACTTGAAACCCTTCAAATTCAGCTAACACTGCAGTGCTCTTGGACTGAATAATCTGATGCTGTGCTAAGTAAAATGGGTCAAAAAGTGTAGTTTAGAGCAGCAACCCACTTTTGATTTAATTGAATTTTAAACAATGCTTTTGTTTCTTTAGATGAAGTAACTATTTATAGTTTAAAAAAATAACCAGACTTGTATTTGAAACAATAACACATAAAGTATTCATAAAGAATGTAGGAAAGACAAAATAGATCCTTGATTTGAAGAATACAAGTTTTTAGCTTTAAATTTATAAATTTATTCAAGGGAATTAGTTTTTGAACCAACCAAAGTTGATTGCACACCGCCTTGGTGACCACCAGGAGATATTGTGTTTTTTTTTATTTTTTTTTTGAATATTTCTAAAAAATACTTCTAAGGGTTCAAAAATTATCATAATTTTTTGGCAGCCTCCTGAGCACCCCTGCTTCACTTTTGAGGCTTTTTAACAAATATAGGAGCACTCCTTACATAAGAAGTACACAAAATCAAATGTAGAATATAAAAAAATACTCAACACAGGAAATATGGGCTAAAAATTTTAAAACATGTATTTTGACCTAAGAATTTTATCCACGGGGAAGCAAAACAAAATACTTTCACATTTGTTTTTGCAAAAACAGGTGCATTGAAAAATTAAATGTAAAAGTAACTTTATTTGGGTCCCTCTGGATAAATTTTTTTAGCCAAATCCCAATAGGGTTGAAATACCTGTGATAAAAGTTTGAGCCCATATTTCCCACATCAAGAATTTTTTTTATATTTCTTGTTTGAATTTGTGTAGTCCTTAAACAAAGTTCTTGGCTTAGCTTGAGAGTAGGACTTGCATGCATGTGCTGAGGTGTAACAGTTGGAAATTCATGGAACATTAAAGTTGAATTTTTTTAATTTTTCTTGATTTGAATAAAATCTTTTTACCTTTTAAATTTGTAATTGCTTTAATTTTTTATTTCTTCTTATCTTGAACCATGAACTTACTCAACAATCACTACTCCTCCGACTCAAGCTCAAACTCACAGCAGAAACCATTCAAACTTCCTTCATTCCTCTCTCCATCAGCTTCTCAGCCCTCCACTGCCACTAATACAACCAAGGATAAAATATCTATTATCGCATCAAAACTTATCACTGGCGTCCAACCTGTCTCAGCCCAGCACGCTCACGCTAGATGGCATCCTCGTTCCAACAGTGAAGACTCCTTTCAATCTCCAGCTCATTCTATTTTACTCCCTCCAAAGTCAACCGACCAACCTCGTAGCGTAACAGCCTCAGTCTTCGCAGCTGCAAGACAAGAACGCGCCGCACATCGTCAAGCACTCACCCAACATCAATTCAATCATCTCGAACCCAATCAACAAGAAGAGCTTCGTCAATACTCTAACCATCCTCCCAGACCCCTCTCAGCCCTCCTCCATCATCAACTCGCCTCATCTACTGGTCCTCCACAGATTCACCATCACCGATCTCACACCCAATTTGATATCATCACTCCACCCAAGCTGCCCTTTGCAAATCAAGCCATCGTCTCCCCCGCTAGATCCTCAAAAACCTCAGCTCCGGCCGTCATGGAAGCTGGTGACGATGCTGGGTTATTCGAATCAATTCAAAATGCTGCTCGAATGGAACTTAAGGAAAACGATCCTCCGGGTGATCGTAAGTCAATCACTCCAACTCACGCGTTTCAACCAATCCTCGCGCGTCTTTTCACTTACCACTTACTATCCCATTTAGCTCGATCCAATCTACTTGCCTACAAGCACCTTCTACCAAATAAATCAAATTCCAGTAGTCCCCCCGGCTCTCAAAGCTACTCTGATCAGTTAACTTCATCATTGGCTGCTAACTCCCCATCACAAGCACCACAACTCTTACCTCCATCCCCATCGAAAACTTCCAGATCATTCCTTCCACCTAAACATACAACTAACCAAGCTCACTCCTCAAAACCTACTAATCCAATCAGAGACATCTACCTATCTCACGTCAGAGATGGCAACGGCAAAATTGAGAATGAGAAGCAACGAGTGGACAGAGAATTTGAAAAGCTACTAGTAAGCCGCACAATAACCAACTCATCTTTCCCTTTGCACTCCCAATTAACCTATCAAAACTTACCTAACGGACTTGATACCCATTCATCAGGATTCTATGCAGATTACTCCTGCAGTACGGACAAAGATGTCGGGACTAGATCACCCTGTAAAATCCGCTATGCTGAAATCATCCACCTCTGTCAGCTTGATGAACTTGGTAAACCCACAAGAGGTTTACCGAACCGAATTAGTTGCACACGTGGAGGATCAAAAGCAAGAAGGATCGGCTTGGTGGGCCATGTACCTTAAAAGTCACAATTTTCGTGAACTTTTGGCTTTTGATCTTAAGAAATTACGCGTTGCTCTTCGCACCAAAAAACCCGGTTGGACTAGCGAGTTTGTCGGTTTTGGAGGCTATACAGCTCTTTTGAAGCGCTTGAAAGAACTTCTGGAAATTGAATGGAGGCAAGTCAATCTTAATATTCCAAGAAAAAGCAAAACACGCCGCAAGGGCCAAGTGACTCACAGCTTCCCTCTCCTTTGGGTGATGTTTTCTTTTTTTCTTCAGGGAGGAACAACATGATGATCAAGTCCTCTACGAGATTTTGAGATGTTGCAAGGCCCTATTACTTGCGGAGGTTCGTAATAAAAGAGACTTTTAACGTGCGCAATGAACCAAATAAAAGATCTAATATGTCTTTAAAATATTGAGCAAACACAGCCAGGTAGACAAGCCTTGGGATCACGATTGCCAGACCCATTCATCCAACTAATGGGACTATTATACTCAGAAAAAAAACCCGGAGATCTGGCAACGCGACAAGTCATAGTAGAATTAATTCAAGGATGCTTTGAATTAGAAGAATACATAATCAATAAACCATTAATCCAGCCTCATGAATTAAATTGGAATGCTTTAATCTCATTAGGTGAAGCACCACCACATTCGACCCACCAAGTCTCCCAACCAAAATCTGATGCACCTCAAGAACAAGACCGAGATGATAAGTTTATCAGTAACGCTCATCATCTTGTTTTGCATCTTCTCGTTGGTCCTCCTGATCCTAAAATTTCTCAAATCGTCGAATTTGTTGCCGTTTCTCGTCGGGTCAGGAGGTTTAAAACTTTTGTTAATGAATTCATTGGGGTCTTGATGGATTATTTTTGGTTGAGTTTTTTTTTACGTGTTGAATGACAACCTATCTACATGAATCTACATCCACGTGATAAAATATTACAGGAAAAAGAAGAAACTAAATTTTCTTCAAAAAAATTGATTGAACAGGATATTTTGTCATAATGAAAATCCATTTTGGGATTTGAAATCAATCGATGAAGAGGGCATTGAAGCCCCTAAGGTACCAAGTGGTATGACTGGGGGTGTTGAATATGAAGCGATGTCTTATTGTGTATGTTTTTTTTCTATCATTGTGATCGCATACCAATTATCGCACGAGAAAATGTTTAAGTCATTTTGAACATTGCTCTACTAATCCCATCTTGACGCTTAGTTTTTTTTTGCTTAAGACCTAGCTAATGTGGACTCTGTTTTTTTTGCGTTCAATTTCATCCCACCAACGCCCAAAACAGACTGGTTTGATGAAATTAATTAATCAACTCATTAAAACTAGTGATAGTTCAGAACAATCTAGGCTCATTTGCCAAGATCTCTTTATCAGTGGTTTTGAGAGATGTTTAATAGTTGAGCCTCCTTGTCTATCTCCAAACATCGGATTAAAATTTGTTCCTCTTTATTTTTAACACTAGTGAATTTGATAACTAACATTTTTCTTGTGTTTTTGATACATTGACCTTGATGTGCATCAGACGCTGAGAAAAAGTAGTATGAATTATTATCCAATGGTTCATTTGGAGTTAGCTAGATTTATTCATCTGGGTCTTCAAAATCAATTTGATTTTCCTTATAATGTCTTGAAACATATCAGTGGGTACCAAGCTCGTCCACTTTAGCTTAGTAGACACTAATCTCTGCAGGGCTCAAGTCGAGCATACGATTATATAGCGTTATTATACCTTTATTCTTAATGTTTTTTTTTTCTTTTCAATAAGAAGAATGCCCTCCTTATCTGTTTTTCTATTCATCTTTCTTTCCCAAGTGTATCAAGTCCAAACTGAATGTTGTTCTTTTCGTATACCTCTATCTCTTCTGTCTTTCTCCTCTTCTCTCCTTCTTGACCTCTTTTTCTTCAACAAGCAGAAAAGGAAAATAAAATCAAAAATCTCATTCCATCTTTTTTTATTTAACATAGCCTTTTTGCCTGAACTATTCACATACCAATACAATTTTCTTTATTGATCGTTATTATTCTTGTGCCTTTCTTTTTTCACTCGGTTTCTTTTCCTTTTTCTTTCTTCATTCTGATGTTTGCTCTTCTGTAATACTCATGAGGTCTAGACTGCATCAAATCAAATGTGTAAAGATCGTATTTTTTTGTTGAACCAAGTATAAAAAAGACCCGTGCACTTCAAGCTGTTTCAAGTAAATACCATTCTTGATTGTTGATGACTTTCCATACTGTTAATTTTCTCTTACCGTGCACTTCAAGCTGTTTCAAGTAAATACCATTCTTGATTGTTGATGACTTTCCATACTGTTAATTTTCTCTTATTTTCCCATTTTCCCATTTTTCTCTTTTGCTTTCATCCTTTTTATCTCTTCTTTTCTCTTATCTTTTAATTCTCAATTCTAAGAATTTAGGCACGGTTCGGCTGCCCCGAGTCGTGTGCGTATTTAAGGCACAGTTCGCCGAGTGTCATGGAAATTCGTAAAAAATAAAAAATAAAAATAAAAATAATAATAAAAATAAAATATAAACAAAGAAAATATAAAATAAGGATAAAATGAATATGAGTATAAAATAAGAGTTCAAAAGTTTAAAATAAATAATAAATAAAGATTTGCAAAAAGAAAATAGAAAACAAAATAAGGATAAACAAGAAGGGAGAAAATAAAAGGTTTAGAGGAAAAGTGAGATTATAAAGCAAGGATACAAATAAATAGATGATATGGAAGAAATTAGATAGGAAACAAATACGAAGAAAAAACAAGAATAAAGGAAAATAGAAAAAAATAAAACAGGTAGAAATAAATTAAACAAATGAGGGATTTTTGTAAATATTTAACAGAGAAAAATTTTGATCCAAGGAAATTTCCTTTATCGAGTCTATTTATTGTTATTAACTAGTCAAATATTGTTACACCTAAAAAAAAAAAAGGAAATAAAAAATTCATAAAATATTATTGAAAAAACAAGAATAAATCTCATTTAGTTGGGAAAAATCTTGAAAAATTCTGACAAATAGACTTGTTTATTTAATAGAAGACATTTCATAAAAATCTATTAGAAGTAGTTTTATTTGGAAATATTGTTTTCATTCTTTTAAAAGAAAAAATATATAACATTAAGCCGTGTGCTATCGAAAGAAGGACCGACCGATCCTCAAAAAGTAATCAAAGGAATATTTCTAAATAAAATTATCTATAAGAAAATTTTTAGGAAATGTCTTCTAGTCAAAACCTCGACAACATTGTGGACATCAATATGAGTGTGGGAAAATTGGACCTAGACAAAGCTCCAAAACCGGTGTTGGAACTTCTCCACAAGACCATTCAAGAACAACAAAAGACCATGAAGCAACAACAAGAAATGATTGAACGACTCAACTCTCTTGCGCAACAACATGAACTCAAGCTACAGCAACAGCAAGATGAGCGGATCTTATCTTTGAAGGAACAACTCACCCAGCAAATTCAGCTCAATCAGGCTTTTCAGCAAAAACAAAAACATAGGGAACCTCAAGTTTTGCATTGGGGCTTTTACGGCAAAGCCAAAGACTAACACAATGTTCTCGACAACATAACCAGTCACATGTCCAGCTTTCCACTCGCCTTTGCCTCTGAAGGGCGAAAAATCAATTATGTTGCGGCTCATTTTGTTTATCCGGGGAAAGAATCTTCTTCTAACACCTGCTTTGATTCAATTTTACGTCAAAATGCTGTGATTCTAGGTAAGGACCCAATGGGTTACAATCTCAGAAGCCTATCATATGTACATGAAAAATTGGAAAATTTAGAGACATTTTGTGACGTGTTGGTGGAAGCTTTCGGTGAAAAAAAAGCAAAGGAAAAACTTGAGAAGGAATTTGAAAACATAGCTCAAGGCCAGTCGTCAATATCTGATTATAATTCCAGGTTCGCGGCTTTGGCGGCGGTCTTTGATCTTGCAGAATCCTCCAAAATCAAGCAATATGTTAAAGGTCTGAACAAAAAAATTGCTACTGTGGCAATCTGGCAGGACAACTGGGATTCTTCAAATCAGCTGGAAGACAAATACCGGTTGGTGGTTATTGCCGCCGCTAAGTTAGATGAAGTCAATGCTATCAACAAGGGTCAACAATTAAAAGCCAACACTCATGCTTACACCCTGGAACCAATTCCAATGGAAATTGATGTGGTTCAAAGTCGTCCTCATCGCTCAGGCTACATGACTCAAGAACAACAACGTTAGAACTTGAATTTTATGCGCGCCAAATGTAGGGAGCAGGGGCTCTGCTATGATTGTTTGAAGCCGTTTTCGGAGGGTCACCAACAGGGAGGATTCAGCTGCCCATTCCCGCGTCTTTCCATCAACTACAAGATGAATTGGCTTCACAAGCAAGTAACAGAAGCTACCCCAGCAAAAGAAAGCATCAACACCATCAATGATGAAATCGAGATGACATTTGACCACATATCTGCTCTGGGACACTCTCACTCCTTTGATGAGAATTGCCCCTTGATCCCTATAGTTCTACACAATGATGAAAAAAGCATCACGATCAAGGCTCTGGTTGACACTGGCGCCACTTACAGCTATATCAATAGCACTGTGATCCATCAAAATTGTCTGACGACTAGTCCAAACAAACCCTTGGTTTGCATTGGGTTTGAGGGTTCCACCACCAGACCCGATTCACACTGGAAAGGTTTCATTTCTTTCCAACATAAATTGAACACCTTGAAATTTCACTCTGTATTCCGTATCACAAAATTGAGAAATTTAGATGCTATCATAGGTTCTTCGTGGCTCTCTCAGCGTAGGGGGATTGTTGATTTCACCGACCCTTGGGAAAAGAAGCTGATTGTTAAACAGGGTAGGGACTTGATGGGTAAGCAACAGATATTCACTATAGATACACCAAATTCTTCTACATTCATCTTACCCGCCCGACTCTCACAATTCTCCCGTGTCTTCCAACCGCAGCCGTTGAATTCCCTTCCCCTGCATTGGGCATCTGACATTGCCATAAATCTAAAGAAAGATTCCACCCCCCCATTTTGGAAAAATTTATCATCTTTCGCCCGCGGAAAATGCGGATTTAAAAGCATATGTCGACAATTTGTTAAATAAGGGTTTTATCCGCCATTCTTCTTCCCCCGCAGGGGCTCCCATATTTTTTGTGAAAAAAGAAGGAAAAAAGAATAGACCATGTGTTGACTATCAAAAATTAAATCAGATTACAATAAAAGATTCCTATCCATTACCGTTGTTGACAAACTTACTTTCTAAATTAAAGAATTGCAACTATTTTTCAAAAATTGACCTAAAAGCCGTGTTCAATCTACTCCGTTTTAAAGAGGGGGATGAATGGAAGACAGCCTTTAGGACTGAGTTTGGCCTATATGAATACTTGGTCATGCCATTCAGGCTGGCAAATGCGCCAGCCGCATTCAAAAGATTTATTCAATCTGTTTTGAGAAAGTATCTTGATAATTTTTGCTACGTATACATAGACAATATTTTAGTTTTCTCAGAAACCAAAGAAGAACATACTAACCATCTTAGATTGATTTTAACCCAGTTAGAGGCAAACAATCTATTTGCTTCCGCAGAAAAATGTTCTTTTTATGTAAAGGAGGTAAAATTTTTAGGATATGTTATAGATACTCTAGGCATTCAAATGGAACCCGAGAAAACAAGTACCATAAAGGAATGGAAGTATCCTACAAATTTGGAGGGTCTCCAACAGTTTTTGGGGTTCACAAATTTCTATCATAAATTTGTGAGGAATTACTCTACTCTTGCTCTTCCGCTAAATAAGTTAACACACAAAGAAATGAATAAGGCTGAACATTTTTGCACTGATGAGTTCAAACAAACATTTGATAACCTAAAAAGCGCTGTTCTACAAGAGGTATTGTTACAATATTTTGATTTCAGCAGGATTGTTTTTTGTTTTGTGACGCATCTTCAGTAGCAATTTCAGCGATTCTGTGCCAAAAGGACAAACAAGGCGAATTTTGACCGATTTCTTTCTTCTCAAAGACCTTGACCGAATCAGAACGCAAATGGAAGATCCACAATTTGGAACTCGCGGCTATTATGGCTGCTCTATTGGAGTGGCGTTCTTGGCTAATAGGTTCTCATCGCCCCATAAAGGTCTTTTCCGATCATCAGAACTTGAAATATTTTTTGTCTACTAACAAGTTGACCCCGCGACAAGCTAGATGGGCATTGTTGATGTCCCTTTTTGACTTACAGATAATTCATATACAGGGAAAAAGGAATCCCGCGGACCCACTCAGTCGACCACTAATACACCAATTTCATCTCAAGGACCAGCCAGTTTTTATTCAGTCAAAGCTTGAGGAAGCTGACAGCCACCTTGATTTGACGGATTGGATACATGAAGTCATGGGGAAGGAGGAAGAAGAATGGAAGCCGGATTTATATTTTTGCCCGCCCGAGGAAGAAATTTTGAAAAAATTACAAGAAAAGAAAGAAGAATCAATGGAAGAATTGGAAAAAAACAAAAAAGCGAAGCTCAGGGAAAATATTTGGTGGTTTAGAGACAAAATATATGTTCCTTCCTCTATGAGGGAGAAAATTCTTGAAAATTACCACGGTTATGTTCTGTTGGGGCACTGGGGTGCGTTTAAGACACTTCACATGATCAAGCGGACATTTGATTGGCCGGGTATAACTAGCGAAGTAATTTCTTATATCAAGGATTGTTATTCCTACCAGCAGAACAGAAATAATACAAAAGCTAACAATCTTTTAGGGCCACTGAGACTCCAGACAGACCTTGGTCGCAAATCGGCATCAATTTCATTGTAAAACTGCCAGTCAGCAATGGTTTTGATTCTATATTTGTTATAGTAGATCATTTCACCAAAGGAAGTCATTTTATCCCCGCCAAAGAGTCATGGAAAACGGAGGATTTGGCTTCCTGTTTCATTGATAGGTTCATTCGTTATCATGGACTTCCTGATAAGATCATTTCCGACCGAGGACCAACTCTTGTTTCAAAGCTGTGGACCGAGATACAACTTAAGCTGGGCATTCAGCCGGCACCGTCAACAGCGTTTCACCCTCAAACCAATGGTCAAACAGACCAAGTAAATGCGGTCTTGGAGTCATATCTAAGACACTTCGTAAATAGTAAACATAATGATTGGTCTCAGCTGACTGCTTTTGCAGAGATTTCCTGGTCAAAAACAACATCCACCTTGACGGGTTTTTCCCCTTTTTTCCTGGAAAAAGGATTCCATCCAAGATTGGGTTTCTCGATTTCGGGTTCAAAGGTAAAAAAGGCAGATAAGTTTATTGAAAATCTCCAAAACGTGCAAGAGGAAGCTTACAAAAAAATTTTACAAGCAAAAGAACAACAGGCGAAATATCACAATAAAACCGCGAAAGAACATGCAGCTTTCGAGCCAGGGCAATGGGTCTGGGTCTCGCGGAAGAACATTAAAACAATCCACCCCTCAGACAAGCTTGATTTGTGGCACATCGGTCCTTTTCAAATAAAACAATTCATCGGCTCACATGCAGCCCAATTGCTTCTCTACAAGCCATGGGACAAGCTT
>JNCO01008152.1:0-11649 GCA_000785685.1 Uromyces viciae-fabae | reverse complement strand
AGGTTGGCCAATCAACCATGCTGGCGCGTTGCCAGCCCATTCCACCATCTGGTAGGCCATCTTATGGCATACCAGGAGGTTGGCCAATCAACCATGCTGGCGCGTTGCCAGCCCATTCCACCATCTGGTAGGCCATCTTATGGCATACCAGATGGTGGGATTGGGTCAGCCGGCCCTTACGTGCAGCAATAATTGAGTACCTTCCGGCCCAGTCTCACCAATCACACACACATATTTATGTGTTTTTCCATATAGACTATACAAAATACATACATGATTTCTTGTCTATACTCCAATAGGTTATGAGCCCTTAAATCAGTATCTTGCTTAAAAATACAGTTCAGTACTTAAAAATGTTCATTCAGCCGGTGTAGGAAAATACCTTAGTTTATCATTTCTATCCACGTTTATATTTTCTATCCACATTTATATTTATTTATTTTTTTGCTGGTGTGGGCTTCTTATTCATCAACCTTCTTTACTTTCATGTCCATCAAACCTTTTCTATCCCTTTCCTTTTATTAGAGTTGATTAAGAGTATGTGACCGCGGTCACCAAAAATTACACCCCCGGCCTAGGTGTAGACTGAAAAACCTAATACATAGGACCGTATAGGTACTGCTCTCCATCTTGTCTCTGCAATATTAATATGAACTCAAGAAGAATATAATAATAATAAAATGATAAAGTCAACTAAAGTTAAGTTAAATAAAGAATAATCATAAATCAATACCATTGTCCAACTTTAGCATATCAATTTTTCTCTTTTTTTTCCTCTTTGTTTCCGTTTTCTTCATACTCCTCTCACTTTTTCCGCCTTCTTTTTTCTCTTATCTCTCCAACTTCGCATATTTTTATCTCTCCATCTACTTGTCTCCAAAATGTCCTGCCCTCAAGACAAGCAAACGACCTCTTGAGAAGCTTCCGCTTCTACCTCCACCATCCGTAACCGCGCCATCTCTACCACCCATGCTCTAGACCGTACCAATCATTGCACACCTGAAGACCATGATTTTATATCCTAACCTACTGTTCAGCAGATGATCAATCAAGCTGTTAGAGACCAACAATTCAGTGCAAATCACTTCTCAGTTTTAGCCGCTATCAAGAAATGTGCTTGTGATGGAGATAGAATTAAACCTGGCCGGTCTAAGTTCCAAGTGTGGCGCGGTTTCCTGTCCAAAAAAGCTAAGGATTTCTTCTGTGATACGGAATTCTTCACCGTTTGTGCCACACATCAACCTTTTGTGGTGCAACATGGAAGAACCCTGCTACTTGTCACTGTTGACAAATCTTTCCATTGACTCATCTCCAAACTGACTGACCACCTGTTAAGAAATGTATACAGCCCTTCAAACTTGTTTCAGTACTGTTAGCTGCACTGCCAAATCGAATACATGGAGGCATATTATTTCAATTAAAGCCTCAAGTTTATCTGATACAACAGCCCTAGTTACGGTGATTCTTGAAATTATGGAAAATCTGGGAACCCAGACCCTTACTTGTACTGCTGATGAAATCACCTTACTGGTGCTTCAAAACTCACTTGACTCAGGTACTCCTCTTCAAGAAGAGGTTGACAGAAGGCTTGAATTCAACATTTCCATTAGCCATTGAGTTTGTTTCACACCTTCAATGGCCAACATACATGCCACCATTGATGCATGCAAAAGCCAACTTTCCTATAGTGAATCCATCTCATCAAGCTCTCCTTTTTTAAATTCTGTGTCAACAATGAATGCCCCAATTTCTTTGCCTCCAGGTTACGACCTACCAGATCTCAATCTTCAGCCTTTTGAAGAGCCATCATTTGTTGCTGAAAACGCTGCTGCGGCTCGACAATGTTGGCATTGTGGGTTGATTTATCATTTGGCCAAGCGCTGCCCTGATTGCAATGTCTCTCATCCTTCCAATCAATGACTTTCAGAGATGTCGCCATCTATCCATTGATCTGGCCAATTTCAAGCTTTGTATCCTATAGTGTTGAAATTCTGTAGTTTTTTGCCTCATGAATCAAAAATTATGCTATCCTTTTATAATTATGCTTATTCATTTATTTAAAATAAAATTATTAAAAATTGTTTTTAAAAAAATTTTCTAAAAAAATTAAAACAATCATAAGTGAGTCTGAATGGTAGTTAGTATGTTATTCTGAAATTATTATCTGTTGAGATCAACAAGAAGCCAAATGGCCAGTTTTGATTTAACTCTCTGTTTAATGAATTTCTGTTCATCTTATTATTCTTCTTTCTGTGCTTTACTATTTTTTTTTCTTTAATTTGAATATCATCTGTGGAATTAACATCTCTGATATTGTTGTTTAGTCTTGTTCATAAAAATTAGTCTGGGCTATCTCTTGTTTTCTTCACTCTTTGATTCTTTTTATTCTTTCTTTTTTTGTCCTTGTTGAGGCCTCTGGATCTTGCTGGGGGCTCTCTAGTTGTGGACCCATTTTAAGCCCCTTTTTCAATCGTCAAGGGTTTCCTTCATTTTCCCATCTATAAAAGTTTGAGTTCAAAGTAATCATAAAAATCATTGGCTCATTATACTCTTATTCTCCGTGCCCTGAGAAAATCCAAGTTTGAGCCCCACTTGTCATATTTAATTCCTGTCTTCTATTTTTTATCATCAAAAATATTAAATTAAATAAAACATTATTTTGAAAATCATTGAACAAAAATATTCAAAAAAATCTCATCTTGTCATTTCTGTGCAATAATTTCATCATATAGTTTTGCCTCCCAGATTCCCAGCAATTTATCCGAACATGAAAGCCAACAGATTGCCTCCGCCACAGCAGAACCACTTTACACTGTCTCCCACTACTTCTGTCAATTGACCTTCTCAATTTTATTGCCCTTGCTATCCCTCTGGCAGACCTCCGAGCAGCTCATTGGCCAAATCTACTCCTGTCTCCTCCAGATCTCAATCTTATCCTGACTATCAACCAGCTCCAATTGCTGTGCAAGTTGTTGAACTTGGATCTCTCAATGAAGATCTTGATCAATTCAATTTTTATCAGGCTGATATTCAGTGTGATGAGGATCTACCAATTCCAGATAGTGCTGTGTCTCACCATTTAACTGGCAACATTTCTCTTCTTTTTAATTTGAAAAATTTCAAGAACCCCATCCCACTAAAAGTGGAAACTGATGGGAACCCTGCTAATGTTACAGGGGCAGGTGCTATTTCTTTCCAAGGAGAAGGCATGATATCATTAACCTCAAAAGTGTTTTATACTGTGAGCTAGCAAGAAGTACCATCAAATCTCTAGCCTCTCTGCGCAAAGCTCACTTCTATTTTGTGTGCACTTCACAGAACAATGCACCTGATATTTTTGAACCTGACAATCAAGTCTTTTTTTGCTGTCCTTTCCGTATTAAAGAAAATTGTTGGGTATTAATCAACAAATTATTTTTCCCATCTCTTCCTTTGTCTTATCAGTCTCAATTTTGATATTATCACCCAACTTCTTTCCCTACTACTTCTCCTGTTTCTTTCTCTGTTTCTTCTTCAGATTCTTCTGTTCCTATTGATTCCTTTTAATATTCACTTGGAGATCTCCCTCATATTCAATGGAAGCCTGAAGCCCTCACAAAAAAGAAAAATACTTCTTTTCTATCACAGATTGTTTGGCCATGCTAGTTGACGTGCAATTAAAAAACAAATTACAAATATAAAGTCTACTGACCTTCCAGTCAATTTAACCAGTGGGTATATCCAATTTCCTGTTTGTTTTCTTAGCAAAGGCAACAGATCCCAGAATCTCACCTCAGACAATTGGAAGCCCAACTGTCTTGAAATTGTTGCTGCCAATCTTATTGGGTGTTTTGAGGTTGAAACATGCAACAAGGCACAGTTTTTGCTTACATATAGCATTTTTTTCAGTGTTTATTGTGCCATTAAGCTTTTGAGAAGTAAGGATGACGCTACAAAAATGATTATCAATATTATCACAGTTCTTGAAAATCTTACTAACTCAAAGCTCAAAATTCTTCACAGTGATAATGGCAGAGAGTTTTCTAACAAAGTTTTCAGCTCTTTCTTGGAATAAAAGGGTATCAAAGCATAACACTCTCTTCAGTATCATCATCATCAGAACGGAATGATCAAGCATTTCAATTGAAAGATTGGAGATATGGCTTGCTCCCTCCTGATTGACAGTCAACTTGATAAACATTTTTGGGGTTTTTCTTACCTGTGGGCTGCACATCTACTCAATAGATTACCCAATGAATCTAGCGGTGATGTGACACCTTACAATGCGCTTTTTCAAAGAAATCCAAACTTCAATCGGGCCAGACTGTTTGGTGGAAGTGTGTTTATCCTTACCCCTCCAGAGAAACACTTGAAACTTGACCCTAGAGCTACTGAAGCCAGGGTGGTAGGTCACTTGGAGGGGAGCAAGGGGTGGTTGCTATGGATTCTTAAAACCAATCAGTATGTTCAGTCTGCTTGGGTGAAGTTTGAGGATACTTCACCTGAGAATTTTCTTCACAGCTCTATCTGTCATCCAGTTGAGCCTACTAGTACTGACAATTCACCTTTACCATCCGCAAAACTTTTGAGAGTCAAGAATCAATTGTTGAAACAGTCTTACAGGATTGTTCCATTTTTGGTGCATTGGTCCCTCGCACTTACAAGCAAGCTCAGAAGTCTGACAACTGGTGAGACTGGCAAGAAGCAATCAAATCTTAGCTTGCCAATCTCTGCCGGATGGATGCCTGGGAGCAACAACCCATTCCTCCAGGTCAATGTGTCATGGGTGGATGGTGGGTGTTTGCTGAGAAGTGCAATGATCAGGGGGTAATTGAGTGTTTCAAGGCTTGCTACGTAGCTAAAGGTTTCACTCAGACATCCAGTGTCATCTTTACTGCTATGTTTTCCCTGACAGCAACTTTTGCATCCTTGAGGTTGTTGCTTACACTGGCTGCTACCTTTAACTGGAGCGTCCAATCCTTAGATTTTGTAGCTTCATATCTCAATTCACCTATTGACGAAGAGGTGTGGGTACAGCCACCTGAAGTGATGGTTTTGCCACAGGGCATGGGTCTGAAGTTAAAGAAGGCTCTTTATGGTACTATGCAGGCTGCCCGTTTCTGGTGGCAGTATTTGAAATCAACTTGATCCAATCTTGGCTACCATGCTAGTCAATATGATGCTATTTTATATATTTTACAGCACAATCAAGAAAGAGGTGTGTTTCAGGATGTAAGTGGGGCGGGTCAACCCGCAGGTGACCCGTGTCATGTTGGGTAATGGGGCGGGTTCGGGAACAATTTGCATAGTTTTTTTCCCAACCAGCCCCGGCCCACCTAATTTCTGGGTCGGGTTTGGCCAAATAATTCTTAATTGGGTATGTAAAATTTAAGAAACTAAAAGCAATAATATTAATTTCAATATTTTGATAATTTTAATAATACAAATTATATATAGATAAAATAATAAGAAATATACCTAAAAGCAAGATTGAGTAAGGTATGAATCAAGTTTGAATAGATAAGTTAAAATAAGTATAAGAAAATAATAAATGATTAAATTATTAATAAATTTTATAATGATGATAATAAAAATTATAATTTGATAAAAGATATTGTTATATTAATCTTTTTAATGTTTAAAATGAATTTAATGATCAATGATGATAGTTATTTTTAAATCATTGAAAAATATACAAAAGAAGATTGATTAAAATAAAAATAAAAATTCATGACGTAAGGGAAGAAAAGATGTGTTGAAAAAAAAATGATTAGTTCTAAATGTGAAATAAAATTAAAATGAATCATGACATCATTTTACAATCGTTAATTATTAAATTGTAAAATGATAAAAATAAATTTAAGTTAGTTTTAAATTTAAATAAATATTATTTCATTTTTAATAAAATGAAAAGATATTAATAAATAATTCTTCACCTTTATAATTAGGTGGTAATTATTGATTTAATGAATGTTTATTTTTAGGTGAATCCTGAAAACCTAAAGTAAGCAAAATTTAAATAAAAAATAAATATTAAAATTTTTACTGTGTATTTTCATACAGTTTTTTAACTCACAATCTTTTGTGATTTGTTTTCTTTTGTTAGAATTAAAATTGATTTGACAGGGTAGACCCGACACCCATCCAGAAATTAGACTCCAGAGCGGAGATAAATCTAAATATTAATTTTTTTTTTTTTTTTAATCCCCCCCCCAACCATCCACATTTTTTCTTCCTTTCAATGCCAATGATCACAAGAAAGGGTTCCCGCAAGAGGCCCCATCCCCATCTTCCAAATCGAAAGCAGACAAACTGACTGACGCGGCTTCTGACATTGAAGTGGCAAGCTGTACAACTCAAAGCCAGACCAATAACACTCCAACAGGCCAACTCCAGAATCTTGCCAACACTTCCAGTACTTCCGAAATCACCCATAAAACCCCCACTTTAACTAGCTGTCCTGACCCGTTGAAGAAGCGCAAGACAACCAGAAATATCTGGAAGCATTTTGACTCTATTGGTGAAGGTTTGGCTTTGCTTTTCTTTTCTTATGTTGCTCTAGCTTTCCAGCCAACCCAACCCTGACCCAACCTCCCAGAAGAAGGGTTGGGTTTGGGCAGCTTTTTTTCAAAATAAGACCCGACCCGACCCCACCCGGAATAAAGACAGGTTGGGTATGGGCAGTAATTTTTGACCTGAACCCAGCCCGGTTACATCCTGAGGTGTGGTATGAATCCACGTTGACAATGGGATTGTGACTGGATTGTCCTTGGAGCTCATCAAGAAGTGAGAAAAAGATCCAAAGGGTTCTTTGGAGAGAAAATGGAGTGACGGCCTTGAGGGTATTGTTTGTTTTGATTCACATTGTGATGAAAAAGGATTTGTGCTTAGAAAATCGAAATTTGTTGATTCCTTTCTTAAAGAACACTGGGATGGAAAGAGTGTTGCTCTGACTCCTCTTCCCGCTAACGCTGTTTTGGTTACTTATGAACAAGGTGTTGCGGCTGACTCTACCAAGTTTCTTTCTTTAGTTGGTGCACTTAGCTATCTAGCTGTAGGTACCAGACCTGATATTAGCTATTCTGTGAATCTTTTATCTCAATTTGCAGCAAAAACGGGTGCTATGCACTGGAAAGCATTTTATCATCTAGTGAACTATGTGGCTCATACTAGGAAATTGTTGTTACACCTGTATCCATCCCAGGTGGCAAAACCTCTCAAGTGTTATTGTTATGATTTGTGGGGTGGAGAATTTGCAAAGAGTACATATGGTGTTTTTATTACGTTTTTAGGTTTCCCCATCCTCTGGGCTTCAAGACGCCAAGAAAACATGGCAGCATCCACCTTTCACGCTTAATACATGGCTTTGGGTGTTTCCACACGTTCTGTGCTGTGGATTAGGAATCTACTCCAAGATATCTTGAGCAAGGATTTTGTTGCTCAAGTGTTGTGTGATAGTGAGTCCACAATTAAGGTAGCTAATGATGACTTGGCCAAAAAATGTGTGAGACACGTAGAACACAAGTTTTACCTCACTGATGATGCTCTTCATAAAAAAACAAATAACCTTGAACTGGATATTGACCAGGGATCAACTAGCCAATTTTTTCACAAAGATTCTGTCCCGCAAGCAGTTTAAGAATCAAGCCTCCCAAGTTCTCTTTTCCTGATTTCTTTTTCCTTCTAGCATGGGTTTTTTTACTAGATGTTTCTTGATTTTTTCTTTTTCTCTGTTATGTTTCTTTCTTGGTATCATTTCTCTCTCTGTCACTTTTTTTTTTGTGTATTGTTATCTCTTTTGCTCTCCTTCACGCTCTTTTGTTTTTTTTGTTCTCTCTATATTTTTTCTCTGTTTACTTGTGTCTTTCCGTATAGAATATTAAAAATACATACATGATCTCTTGTATATATTCCAATAATAATTCTGCACGCGGGGCTGACTGCAGTTTACCCAACAGTGGGACAGGCCAGTGCAACCTCCACGCCAGCATTCTGTAATTGATGAAAGCTGGCCAACCTATGAGTTGAGCCAGCTTATTCTTGCATATGTGTTGGTGAAATAAGACATGTATTTTTAAGTTAATAAAATTGAACAAATCAAACCCTTCTTCTCTACTGAATGCACCATGTTCACTTCACTTCTCTCCTTCAACTCATCATCAAGTTCAATCTAACATGTCATCCTGACCTACTTGGTAAGTCTTTGAACTCAATTAAAAATCTCACAATGTCCCTATCCAGATCCTTATGATAATATTTCTACTCATTTTCTTTTCACAAATAATCAATCCAATAACTCACTTCATAACTCTAGATTTCAAAGAAGAAATTCTGATATAAAAGAATAATCTTGTTTTCAATCTGTCTGCTTGCCTAGTGATGGTATTAACCTTTATCTTCAAGGAATAGGAGTTTTAATGAGTTTCAAAGTGAATCAGATTATTCTTCAAGCTGATTCAAATTAAATCTCTTTGATCAAACTTCTCAGATTGTGAACTTGCTATTGAGTAAATGTCAGCTAACTTTGAACATCAACTTTGCATGCATACCAACAATTTTTGAAGGTATGAGTTCACATCAGTAATTGGATTAGAATTTTAAAAATGCTCATGAAACATTGCTACACTGTGGCAACAGTGGGCCACTTTGCTACACTAAGCTATTTTGCCAGCAACATGTAGCGTAATGCTTGGTTTTTTTTAGAAATATTGCGTAGCTTTAGCGTGAGTTTATTCCCACTATGCAATTGTGTAGCTTAGGGGTTTTTTTTTTTTTATATATTCCGTAGCTTTAGCGGAAAAATTCTTCCCACTAAGCTCCTCTGTAGCGTAACTTTTGCACAAGTTACAAATTTTCAGAGATGAGGTAGTGTAGTATCAGCTACGCTACACAACAAGAGATTTTAAGCTACGCTACAAGGGGATTTTGGTTACACTACAGCTACGCTACAGCTACATCCTTTTTAAGCTAAACTACAGCTACACCAGTTTTAAGCTATACCTTACCTAGAAAATTTTTTGAACTTTAGCAGAACACAAAACATTTTGGTTTCACAACAGCTATGCTACAGCTAAATCCTTTTTAAGCTACACTACAGCTACACCAGTTTTAAGCTATACCTTACCTAGACAATTTTTTGAACTTTAGCGGAACACAAAATCAATTGATTGGGTCAAATTTTAAAAGAAATTTTTTGAAACCAGCTTAATTCTGAGTGATCCATGAGGGAATTGAACCACTGACCTTCATTTAGATGTGGGCAGATACTCATAGTGCATCCATTGACCGCTGCACCAATGACAATGTAAGTAGATATTTTTTTTAACTTCCTTATTTAGAGTTTTTTTGATAAAGAACCCCACCACAGCATAAAACCAAACTCAAAAAACTTATAAAGCCTGAAAAACACCGTGCATTCCCACCAAAAAAAATAAAATAAAAAAAACTGGCTACACTAGCCCACAAAAAAAAACCCTAACCCACAATTCCATTCAAAAAAAAAAAAAAACTCACTAACCTAACCCACAGAAAAAAAAACCCTCGCCCACATTTTCACCAAAAAAAAAAAAAAAAAACTGACTAACCTAACCCCAAAAACAAAAACCCCCCCCCCCATTTGCCCCAAAAAAAAAAAAAAAAAAATAACCACTCTGCCTCTCCTAAGTGACCAAAACTGAAAAAAAAAAAACATTGCTTCCAGGGAAGTCTTTTTTCACTCTTCTCCAAGCAATATCTGACTAACTCTTTTTTTCATCCTCTTCCGCTGTTGCCTACTCCATTGGTTATAAATAACTGGATTGAAAAATATAAGATGTAAGTCACCCAGGCTTTCTTTTTTGATTTTTTTTTTTTCTTTTTTTCTTAGATTGGTAATTTTCATTTTATTTCAGAAATCCACTGCTTCCCTTTTCTATTTTTTTATCAATATAGGGAGAAGGGAAAGGTAAGTCATCTTGTGTCCTTCAAACAAATATTTTTCTTACACTCTACTTCCATTATCAAAAAAAAACAATAAATGAATTTATTGATTAATTATCTTTTAAGCTAACATCTTTTGTTTTTTTTTTGTTTTTGTTTTTGTTTTTGTTTTTGTTTTTTTTTTTGTTTTTGTTTTTGTTTTTGTTTTTGTTTTTTTTTTTGTTTTTGTTTTTGTTTTTGTTTTTGTTTTTTTTTTTGTTTTTGTTTTTGTTTTTGTTTTTGTTTTTTTTTTTGTTTTTGTTTTTGTTTTTGTTTTTGTTTTTGTTTTTGTTTTTGTTTTTGTTTTTGTTTTTGTTTTTTTTTTTATTTTTGTTTTTGTTTTTGTTTTTGTTTTTGTTTTTTTTTTCTTTTTGCTTGCTCATATTGTGCTTTGTCTGAAATGGTTATATGATGGATGACCGCCGAAAATTTTGTGGTTTTGACCTGATTTGATCCATCAAAGACATCATAATAGAAGCATGCTGTTTCTCACATGTGGCTAGCAGAGGGATGCAAAGTTTCCAGGGATTGTGAAAAGGCACAAAACATTATCAAAACTTTCTGAATGAAATTGAAAAAAAGAAAACAAAATAACAAAATTAAAAGTTGTAAGAGTTTTTAAAATTTAAAAATAAAATTATTAAAGATAAAATTGAATTGAAATAAAATAAAAAATTCAAAGAAAGAAATTGATTTGATGATTTTTATTTCAATACTATTAATTTTTATTCCAATAAATGAAAATAAAAATATAAAAATATAATTTTTATTCTTAAGTAACAATGAAATTCAAAGTAAAAAAGGATTTAGATCAAATAGAAATGATTAAGATTATTCTCAAAAGATCAAATAACAGGTGAATACATAATTTAAATTGAAATCATGGAAAGAAAACATAAAATAATGCTTTATGTGAAAGTGTCGTATACGACAGTCGGCCATGTCGTATACGACAATCGGCACGGCCGAATTGTCGTATACGACATCGGCCGTGCCAAATTGTCGTATACGACATTGGCGCGGCCCCGGCTGCCCCGATTGTCGTATACGACAGTTTCGGGGCCGCGCCACTATTGTATACGATACCCTACACGATAGGGTATCGTGGTTTTAGCGCCCCCCATAAAAAAATAACAATATATATTGATTGTAAAAAGTTCAATTCAGAATTAAAATATTATATATGAGATATCTATAATGAAATTGAATTCGTTGAAAGATCTGATTCAGCTGCTTTAATTTATATAAACATTTTTGTTTTTTCATTGCTTATCTATCATTTAAAATGAAAATTGTAAACATTCCCCTTTTATTCATTTATTAAAAAATTTAGTGGTGAAACTCTAATAGGTATGATATCTGAATATTTTAATTTTTCCTCCAAAGAATAATTAGTTTCTTTCAAATATTATTTTAGGGGGTTATTTTTCGCACCGCCCAAAACCTGTCGCGCACCGCCTTTTGACAGATGCGCGACGTCGCAGGGCAGTGCGCAAAAAAGGCGGTTTTCCTGGAAAACACCGCCCTTTTTGTATCATTTTTCACACGTCCAAAAAAAAAAAAAAAGAAAAATAAAATTAACAATCAATTTCAATTTTTAGAATATTTATCAATAAAATTTTAAATAATAATTAAAGGAATAAAAAAGGGGAGCGCTAAATCCACGATACCCTATCGTGTAGGGTATCGTATACGATATCGGGGCCCCCCAAA
>JNCO01008151.1:0-11650 GCA_000785685.1 Uromyces viciae-fabae | reverse complement strand
AATCACAAAAGAAAACGGTTTAAATCTATTAATAAAATTGTTAGTCGGAATATTCGGTAAAGCGTTTGGAACACTTGGACGACCATTTATAAAACGATTACGACCCGAATGAGCATAAGAAGAATTCTGAAAATTTTTTTGATTTAGAAATTGATTTTGACTTTGATAAAAAAATTTCTGACCACTCTTTTTAACCACATCACTCCAAGTTGGAGGATTCAAATGTATAGCAGGAAGGTTATCAAAATTTGGAGAAGGAATAAGATGGTTTAAATTTTGAGAAGAATTTTGATGGTCAATAAAAATAGGATTATGGATGGAGTTTGAATTAAAATTAGATTTAGAAGTATTAAAAAGTAAAGAATCATTATTATTTTGATTATTATTTTTTTGTTGTTTCATTAATATAGCAATAGCTTCCTCTTGTTTGTTAATTTTTTCATCTTGTTTACTAATTTTTTCTGCTTGTTGGTTTAAATATATTAAATAAATAATAATGTTCATTTTCTAAGACTTTACTAAGTTTAGAGTAATCTTCATGAGAAATAATAAAGCCACCTTTTGTCTTCTTGGCCATGGATAAAAGAAGTTCACTGCTAGAAATTGGTTTTCCTACTGGAGTTTCAATTGTATCAATATTCATACTATTATTATTATTGTTTATTTCTTGATTATTTTTATTTTGCGGAGTAGATTTAGAAGGTTTTAAAGAAGAGGAAACATCCAACATGGAAGAATCCATGTTGGATTGAGGAAAGAAAATAAAAAAGAAAAGCTCTTGCTGTAATTTTGATTAAAATTTTTTTTTTTTGAAGTGAAGGGGGTGAAGGGATTTTTGGAAGAAGGTTGGGTGGTTTGGTGATTTGATGGAAATTAAAATGATGTTTTGATGAAGAGTGGTGAACTGGTAAGTGGTGATATGACTTTTTAGAGTTTGAGATTGTGGTAGGACAGAGCTTTTTTTTTTATTTTTTCTTTTTTATTTTTTTATTTTTTTATTTTTTTATTTTTTTATTTTTTTATTTGTTTATTTTTTTATTTTTTCATTTAATTTATCTTGTTTAATTTAACTTATCTTTTTTCATTTAATTTATCTTTTTTCATTTGATTTATCTTTTTTCATTACTACTATTGTAAATTACTTTGACAAAATGATGAATAGAGGTTCAATATTGGACCCATTTTGTTTGAACTGCATCATTGGCTCTCAAAAACATAGTGCAAAATCCATATTTTTTTTATCATATCCTTATTTTTTTTAATCCACCATGAATATTACTGACACTTTTTCTTTTTATTTTTTTTGATTCTTGGAAAGTCCTTGTCCTCAATAAAGAATCTCAAGATTTCATTGCTATCAGAATCAAGGATCTAAAATTAAAAATTTTAAAATATTGATAATCAAATCAATTTTGCAAGTTAGATTCATTTTTTTTAAAAAAATTATTTATTTGAAGAATGAGATTCTTATTCATATTTAAATTATTCAAAATGGCATCATAAAAAGAAAGAAAAAAGATTAGATATGAAAGCTTTAAAAAATGTACGCTATGCTACATTGGTTGCTTGTGCTACTAAATTGTAGTGTAGCGCTTACAAAAATCAAAAACGCTATCCCCACATGTAGCATAGCAGTTGCTTGCGCTACACTTTACTGTAGCGTAGCGCTTTCAAAAACTAACAACACTACACTGCAAGCTACAGGAGTTCCTGGTAGTGTTAGCTTTCTTTTGAGGCATCTACGCTACACTAAATTTTTTTTTTTTTGTTGGCAGAAAAAAAGTAGTGT
Source organism: Uromyces viciae-fabae (assembly GCA_000785685.1). NCBI lineage: Eukaryota > Fungi > Basidiomycota > Pucciniomycetes > Pucciniales > Pucciniaceae > Uromyces > Uromyces viciae-fabae. The sequence goes on along the minus strand of JNCO01008151.1, from coordinate 9,861 downwards.
TAGCTGAAAAAAAAAAAACCACTAACAGTAGTGTGATTGTAGTATAGCTTAATAAGCTACACTACGCTACGCTGCGCTGCGCTACACACTACTTGTAGCGTAGCTGGCCCACCGTTGGCAGGATCTATTGAACAATTATATGATTCTAATAGCCTGAAGGCAAATTGCATGTGGAACTAATAGTAGATAGAATATAAATAGTAGATAGAACAGTAGTAGTAGATTGAATAGGAGTAGTAGATAGAATTGTAGTAGTAGATAGAATAGTAGTAGTAGATAGAATAGTAGTAGTAGATAGAATAGTAGTAGTAGATAGAATAGTAGTAGTAGATAGAATAGTGGTTTTGGTAGTAGTATTATATATTTAAAATATATAGTTGAGATAGTTTAAGTATGAGTAATTTAGTAGTAGTTTTGTCTTCATTGTATTAAACTTAAGCAGATATGACATCACAAACAGAGGATTTATATTGCACAATCGTGGGGGGGGGGGGGGGGGGGGGGGTTGCCTATTGAGCTTGATTGGCAACTTGGGGCGGGCCACATATCTTTGCATATTGTCAAGTTCTGCTTGACCAATGTTTATGTGAGGAATCAACTCGACGGAAAAGTGAAGCACAATTTCCGCAGAGAAAAAATCTTATGAGTGATGTGGTCCAAACAAAGTTGGTCAAAAGAGATGAAAAAGTAATTGATTTGATGTTGAAAAGAAGTCTAACTAAGAGTACAAAAAAAAACTTGGAGTAGAGAAAGTGCACGTCCAATCCAAACATTCTTTCTTGGCCCAAATGCATCTAAATCTATTTGTTGGGCGTAGGATCAGTCTTTAGAGAACGCTCTGAAGCTTCTTTTATAGCCCTGTAAGAGAAAAAATAGGTATCAACAAGAGGGGAATTATTAGCTAATCAATAAGATCAATTTTTATCATCATCAAGAGAAACCCACCAAGTTAGAGCATAAGTTCCACAGGAATCTCTGAAACTACTAAGAATCCCATCCGCAATCTCCTTTTCAGCGACACCACACCCGTTGGTATGGCCATGTTCACTGGCATCAATCCAAGCAGAAATTTCACTGTAGTAAGGATCATCTGCTGGAAAATCGATTTTTTGCTCCGCATCTGTTTCTGGAGATCGGACGTATAGAGCAGGTTCGTTGTACAGATCAACCACTTTCATTTGCCATCCATCAACTGTTTACCCAAACCAGTTGTCCCCCATCACACAGAAAAAAGATCAAAATGACATCCTATTTGAGTAAAGGAAAACATATATGAGAAAAGTGATGAACCTACGATAAACCTCTAGTTCAGTAGAATATTTGGTTCCCTGTAGAGTCAGAGCATGGGAGAATGAACAAACGGCACCAGATTCAAATTTCCTTTTTTACCAATCCATATCAGCTGATGTCATTGTAATTTATCGTATTGACGAAGCAAATCATAGATGGAATATTCACCAATGTGCCGAGGTGGTACGCGGGACTCGGTGCTCTGGAGGAATTTTGGATTCGTCGATCGGCACTTTTTCCAATCTTCCAGCTGCCTCGTAATGCTAAGGTGAAGGAAAAATAGTAGAATATGTCGCCATTAACTACAGATATGGTCGGTTTTCACTGATCCACTTACCTCAGTAGAGTTAGCCTGTACAGATTCTAAAATCGCTTCCCCACCAAAGTATCTGCACAAATCAACTGCGCGAGGGTTATATGTAAATTTGGTTAAAAATGGTCAGCAGATTCTCAGGTTGCAGTATTGATTGACTCCAGGCTTCTTGAATGAGATGCTACCTAAATGAGTGCCCTGCTCGACAATTGGTCCGAGACTTTTAGATTTGTCCCACCAAAGTTCACTTGCGATCTTGGCATAACTGCAAACGTCTACAAAGAGATTTGCAAGACCCAAGGCAAGCATAAAAATGAGTCATTGGTTTAGTGGTTCTCAAATAGTGAATGGGGCAAAAGGAGAAATAAAAAGTTGATCCTACATCGGGCATTCACCATCATGACTGGCTTTCCAGTCTGGGCAATGATACGCTGCATTTTCTGAATGACCTGTGAGTGCGAACAGACATCATTCAATAGGAAAAGCGACAGACAACAGGAGTTTGTGCAAGCTGCTGCATAATTGAATGAAACGAGAACAAACCTGAAGGTATCTTAACATGTACCCTACCGAGACTACAGCCTTCTTTTCTTCAAGAACGTCCGCTAGGGCATAGCAAGATGGAACTGGAGCACATGAAATTGGCTTCTCGACGAATAGCGCAGCGTCAGGAAAGTGTTTCAAGCATTGTATTTCTAAATCTTGGCCTGGTCTTGATTACACAGATGCATCGTGAATTCGACGCGAAAGAATAAATCAAAGATCTGGAATAATCCTACTTATTATGGAATAGTTCATTAGTTGAGACGTACAAGTTGCTGCCGTGAAATTTCGCTGGGCTACCGATAACGATAGCATGAGGTTTTTCGGTAGGTTTTATAGCTGAAACAAATTCATCGAGATCTTTGCACAAATGAGCATTTTCGTATGCACTCTTGACAAAGCTCGAACATTTAATCCCGATCACTCGCTCTGATCTTTCTTTTGCGGGATCGATAATGCCAACAACACGAAGCCGAGTTTGAAGCTTATGTTCAAGTCTGACAGAATGGTCTTTTTGAAGATGCAGGTGAAATGAAGATGCCAAAAATGTTGGACAAAACCCAGAGTCAAAAGTGCTCATCAACTTAACCGACCGGAAAGGATGAAAGCTGAGAGCAAATCGTTTTAGTAAGGTTTCTCACTCACTCCAAAGCCCTTCCTCACTATTGAGTGTAGATTCAGAATAACATCATAGACGTTAGCCTTGCTCAGGGTTTAAAAAAAAAATAAGAAGCAAGGTTGAAAAGTTGAATGCGAGTTAATTTACCATCCGAAATTGATATTCTAGATTCCAAATAGGAGGTCGGCGTGCAATAAAAAGTCCGACAAATAAAATTTCATGAATGAGTATGCAGAATAATTGTTTAATAATTTAGAAGTGGAGATACGCCGTGCTTTGTGCTGTTTTTCTTTTCTTTAGTGATGAAAATGTCGAATGCTCAGACCACTAACCCCGGCTCCGATGAAAAGTAAATTATAAGGGCCTTTGAGTGCCATCTCCTTTACTTCTTTTATCAACTCTGCGCTCGGCTCTAGAGCGTGCATAGGTCCTAGCCTGTTCAAAAGAAAATGAGATGGAGAGTAGACGGGAGTGAAAGACTTGAGTTTCCTTTTACTATTTCACCCTACGCGCTGATGAAGAACAAACGATATCTATAGAAGGTAAGATGACCTGGAAGCATCTATTCCCGGTTTACGAGAACTCGAGCGATCGAGTTTGGCTTGTGATTGGTCAACAGCATCCCCGAATGATGCCTTGCGAGTAGAAGAGTCAGGAACAGTCATGATGAGTTGCGTGTTCCAAGGATTGTGACGCAAGTTGAAAAGACGTCTATGTATATATCTACGAAAGAGGACCAATGCCGATTCAGTGATTCAACTTGTACGTATAGAAAGAAGCAGGGATGATTATAATTTTTAAGACGAGATTACCAAACAGAGTAGAAGGATGTGATAGTTACACAAGGGGTGCTTCTCTTACCAAGGGAACGAATCACCGACTGATTTGAAATTGGAGAGAGGAAGACAATTACATGCAATATGAATAGATTTACGAGGTTGCCTTTCGTCAGATTCAGACTCTTTTAGGAGTCAGGCAAGTCTCTCGACTGAAATATTCATTTAAATGTTGCCTTTTAGATTCTGTTCAACCTTATAACCCACCGCTTCATCGATACACGCCGACGCGTCATGATTCTCATACTTTCATGCATCAACGGCCAATTGAAAGTGGAAGCCGAAAGTTCTCCTATTTTTCTAAACATCAGATCAATACATTACAATTTTACAGCCAAGACAACATTAGTAAACATAAAACCGGATTAATTTTGTTGTGACCTGAAGTCACTTTGTACTCGGCGCGGCGCTCTACTGCGGAGGAGAGTGTTTCCTGCGCGAGAGCCTGGGTTGGGTTATGTTATTGATTGTCATTCATCCATAGTCATTACCATTAGTCTCCACAAGTTTGAGCCGACATTTTCCAAATGCAAATTAATCCATTACTTTTTTCAATCCCAATCCTAGCTCAAGATCCCAACCCTAGCTCAAGATCCCAACCCTAGCTCAAGAGGTGGGATTCAGATTCAAGGAGCGCGATTCCCAGAATTTTGGGAAACAAGCATTTGAGGGGCTGAAAAGCTAGAGTAGCCCACCGGGGCGTGCCCTTTGGTGGGGGCGCTGGGGCGCAGGTATCAGATTTTTTTTTTTTTTGTAACATACAGCATAGTTTGACTGGAAATCCTTTTGTGTAGGCGCAGGTATCAGATTTTTTTTTTTTTTGTAACATACAGCATAGTTTGACTGGAAATCCTTTTGTGTATTTTTTTGGATTGTCTTTAGAGAATAAAAAGGAGGAATACAATTGGTTCAGAGAAAAAGAATGAAGAAATACAAGCTTTAATAAGTTGGTGTAACTCATTGGGAACCCAAACATCCATTGGGTCCCAGTCACAGTCCGGATCTTGAGTTGACTCCTCATTGGTGTCCACAATTAAATGTTTGATGTGGTTATCTTTCTCCAAAAAATCAAAATCAAACATTGTCTCCATCCAGGCATTCTCCCTGGATGTAGAGACAAGAGAGGCATCAATGTTCAATTTGTCTTGCTCAAAAGCCTCCAAGTTGGTAAGATTTTGAAAATAATAGTAGGTTCACCACAGGAGCGATGCTGAATTCTGGTGCCGTTGCTAAAACAGTTGAGCTTCTCTGTTGTCCCCACAACCAAGGGGACGTCAGAGGCACGTTAAGGGTTTCAATCTGTCCTTGAAACCCCAAATTGATGGTCCATGTTCCCCAATGTAATGTTGGTTTGCAAAAAGCCTGTCAATGGGACGCTACAGTCCCCTCAACAGTTTTGAAGATGTTGAGGGGACGGTCCCACAGGTGGAGACCCTTGCTAAGACACATGAGTTCCCTCAACGGATCTGAAAAGTGTTGAGGGAATGGGAGCACCTGTAAGGTCAGTGGAACGTTGACCATAGCTGCTCCCGTTCCCTGAACGGATCTGAAAAGCGTTCAGGGAATGGGAGCACCTGTAAGGTCATTGGAACGTTGACCATACAGGTGCTCCCGTTCCCTGGACGGATCTGAAAAGCGTTCAGGGAACCCATGTGTCTTGGAAAGGGTCTTGTCCTGGGGGACTTCTGATTTTCTTCTGTGAAAATTTCCCACTCAATTTTGTTTTGATTAATCTAAAAATAATTAAGAATATTGTTATTTTTCTCTGTGATTTTATCTATTTCATTTCACCAAGGATAACAAATGAAGTATATAATCTTTTTTTTTGTACAGGAGATAATATTTGTTTTCCATTTGATTTATCTTTTTGCTAACTTGATTCATTTCCTTTATATTCACCATGATTTAATTAATGTAGAGAATTTTATATTTTTTTATAAAAGTCAAATGGTTCAAAAGGAAAAAAAAAACAAAAAAAACAAGGAGATAAAATTGTATGAAGGGAAAAACACATCATTAAGTAATTGGTTCTGGGGTATTTATTCTTGAAGGAGTTTCAAATGATGACTCGGCTGGACTGGTTGGACATGCATTGGTTACAGGGACATCAACCATACCCCAGCAACTCAAACCAATGTGTGCAGTTTTTTTGGAATTATGTTGTTCTTGAATCAAAAATAAATTAAATTAAAATTATATCATTATTCATTCTTTCTAAATATTTTACATTAAATGTTCTTGAATCAAAAATAAATTAAATTAAAATTATATCATTATTCATTCTTTCTAAATATTTTACATTAAAATTAAAATTACATTAAAAAACATCTAAATAGGTCTGAATCATAGTCTACAAGTAGTTTGATAATATTTTCTGTTGAGTATAGCTTGTAGCCAATAGAGCCCTGTCTAAATAATCTCACTGTTCAGTTTTTCTCATCTCTAAGTAGTTCTTTTTTCTTATTCTATTTATCATTGTTTTGAATTTGGTCCATAGAATTAACAACCCTATGGTTTTGTGAAGTGAGATTCATCTTAGTGACAGGTATACCTTAGAGTTGTTTTTGCTGTTATTATTTGTTATTCTTCTTCTCTCGAATTCCTTTTATTTCTATTTTTTATTTTTTATTATTTTTTAGTCCTTGATGAGGCCCCCTCTGGATCTTGTTGGGGGCTCTCTAGTTGTGGACCCATTTTAGGCCCCTTGTTCAACTGACAAGGGTGCCCTTTATTTTTTCTTCTATAAATACTTGAGCTTAAAGTAATAATAAAATTATTGGCTCTTCATTCTATTTTTCTCCGTGCCCTGAGTCAACCCAAGTGTGAGCCTCACTTGTTCCTTTTCCTTAATCCCATTATTTCCTCTTATCCTGTTTTAGAAAATATTAAGACCAATAAAAAATCTTTATAAAAATAAAAAACTAACTCAAAAATATTTCCTGCTATTTTTGTCATATTCTTAACAAGTTTCAAGCCATTGGTTGGGGGAGATGGATTCAATGGTGAGATCAGCCAATCTTCAATGATTCTCAGGAGCATGTAATGATGCTGAATTAAGGATGAAGAAGGTTCCATCAGTGTGCTTTACTTCCGGTGTTCTGATTGTTGTTTCAAGCCTTTGAATCCGGGTACTGCGAGTGTTTGTAACTTTACATTTGCCTCAGTGAAAATCATGTTGTAGGTTCAGAGTAGACTTGATATCCTAAAAATAGTCAACAAAATTATAAGGATCAGCTAAACACAAATCTGATTCAAGATGATGTTCTATTACTGACTGTGCATTTCACTGTCCAAGTTTCCTCGGTTTTTATGAAACCTCTCATCCCATAAAAGGGATGAATGTTAATGTTTGAAGTCTGAAATAAGATTTTTTTATAATTAAAATTTTTTTTAAATTAATTGAATTTTTTATATGATAATTTTTTTTTATAAGATTTTATGATTTGATTGTTGTTTCAAGCCTTTCAATCTGGGTACTGCGAGTGTTTGTAACTTTACATTTGCCTCGGTGACAATCATGTTGTAGGTTCAGAGTAGACTTGATATCCTAAAAATAGTCAACAAAATTATAAGGATCAGCTAAGCACAAATCTGATTCAAGATGATGTTCTATTACTGACTGTGCATTTCACTGTCCAAGTTTCCTCTGTTTTTATGAAACCTCTCATCCCATAAAAGGGATGAATGTTAATGTTTGAAGTCTGAAATAAGATTTTTTTATAATTAAAATTTTTTTTAAATTAATTGAATTTTTTATATGATAATTTTTTTTTATAAGATTTTATGATTTTTTATTATTGATATGATAAAGATTTTAAGGAGAATGACAAGTCTCAGAGAGCAGACTTGGATCAAGGAACTTGTGTAAAAATTAAATGCTCTGAACTTGATGAATTTATTACCAAGGACAAAGTCATGAGATATAAGAAAAGACAACAGACCCCCTTGCACATCACAAGAGGGTTAGTGGAAAAAACCTGACTAAACTAGACAAGGACATGGAAAACTGACTACACGCGTAGCAGGACTAAATAAAACTGACAAACGAGTAGTAGGATGAAGAATAACTGTTACACTTGTAACAGGACAGATGAAAACTAACTACACGTAGGGCAGGACTAATATTTTAACTGATGCAACTTAGCAACAGGACTAAATAAGATAATAAGATATTTTTATTTTTAATTTTTTAATTAAGTTTAAGTTATGTAATAATTTTTTAATGTATTTTATTGAATTTATAATATAAATGTAAAGATTAATAAAAAAAGAAAAGAGATGAAGCACAGGAAATTGACAATGAATGGTTGAACATTTTTTCATCTTGTTGATATAGACAAAAAAGTAAGCACCCACCTTCCAGATTGATTGAATGTTACCAATGTATTCTGTTGACTCTATTCTTTCCTGAATCTTTAAAGAAAAAAAAATACATATTGAGGTAAATTAGCATTTGGTAAACAAAGAAAAAACTGAAATGAAAATCCACCAGAACAAAATAGAATTTTTTAAAGACTTCATGTTGATTCAACTGCAACTGAGCTATTTGTTCAATGTTGGATTGAGGAAATTGATTCTGCAAAGCCATTGGAGATGAAAGTTTGGCCAATTCCAATGCTGATCTTTTCTGAAAGGGGTAATCCTCCCTTGGTTTTGACAATTCTGGGTTATATCCAAAGGTATTTTGGATTGTTGCATTATTTTTGAATAAGTCCAACATTTCTGGTGAACGTTTTGAAATGATTTCTTGGTTTCATTGTAACTTACACCACCAGACAAGATAAAACACAAGGATCGATAATTCAAAACGTTTATGGCAATATCCTTTCCGGGTGATTGCTTGTTTGAGTGCGTGGAAGAATTTCGGAGGACAGAATTATATGACTCAACTTTATTGGCTGAAAAGAGACTTGCAGGCCCAAAGCAGAGGATAGATTGAGGGAGATGGAATAATATGTGAAATTTGGGCTTGTTGATCCATTGGGCGGTGAATTTGATCATATGGCTTGTGAATAGACAAATGAGTTGCTGGAGTTCATCTTGATATGTGTGCATTTAGATGATGTGGGTTTGAAAAACATACAAAGAAAGTTGGGAGAGAGAATGCCAGAGAGCTTTTTGATTGTCATCCATTAATGGGAAAAAAATAAAGGGAACTGCTTGAAGAAATATTTTGAAGTCTTTACCAACTATAGATTGGGAGTGATTGATCAGGTAGCTTGGCTTCAAAAGGGGAATGTTCAATGAGTCTGTGTTGAATGATTGAAATTGCCCAGTCAATTCCACAAGTTTTTTTTATCTTTTTTTATTTTGTTAATAAAATCTCTAATTAAATACTTGACCACTCCAAGAAGGAAAACATGTAATATTTTGACATGCGTATCCTTGCAACCATCAAAACCTGGGTTAAACAAAAAAAAAAAAATCCTTCAGCCAAGGAAAAGCCCTAAAAGGCAGACAAAACTGGGGGAAAAAACCTTGCAGTTTCAGAAAGGGGTGAAATAATTCCGTGATATCTGCCTCCTCAAGTACTAATATCCTGGCTTTTAAATCATCTGGTGATTTCTTCCTTTTCCCTTCAATAAATCTGTTATTGATTGAGTCGGTAATTCCATAGATCTTCCTAGTGGCATTAACTGCAGTGATATTTTGGTTGATAAAGATACTATAAAGATTGTATGTGTTTTCAATTGTTTGGTTCCATGTTCTAGGTGTGTTTTTACTTGGAAGGCCATTTGATTCAAGCTCCAAGAATTGTAGGAGGTAACAAAGTGTTTGTTTCTTGACTTTTTGTGGAGTGTGTAACAGGAATATTCTACAAGGATTCAGTGAAGCTCCAGGGATTAGATGTTTGTTATCTCCGCATGCATTGGAGAGTCTACAAGGAAAAAAAACATCAGACCCATGAATAAAACAGGTTGGCCAATAGAAATTTCATAAGCTTTGAATCCTTCCAGAGTCATTTCACTGAAAGGGTGTTTTGAAAAGGAAAAAAAAAATGAATTCCAGCTTGAAATATAGAGAATGAATGAAAATTAGTCACTTAGACTCCTTTCAAAAACTTCAGTGATCCCAAACATCTCAATTAAATCAAAAATCAATCTACCCAGATTAAAACAAGCCTTCAAATAAATAAACCAACAATCAGTATCGAGTTTGTATTTTCTGTATCATATTTATTTCAAAATGTTTTTCTTATTATTTCTTTCATTTTAAATTTTCTAATTGTTTTCAATTTAGTTTTGCTGCTCTTAGAAATA
>JNCO01008150.1:0-11651 GCA_000785685.1 Uromyces viciae-fabae | reverse complement strand
CACGCTCCAAAACCCCTGAGGCTGACAACTCACACTTCTGGGATTGTCTAAAGTTTTTTTTAATTTCTCACAGATAGGAAAATTATTTGGACACAAGAAAAAGTATTTACAAGCAAATTGGCTTTCCCATGATTGGCCATAATATTGGTGGCCAGTAGAAACTATTGATTGGAAAGATCTATACATTTCAACTACCGATGTTTGTATTTGACTCTGAAAAATAGATAAGATCAAAGTCAACACCATACAATCTGTTTGATCAAACAAATTATGTAGATATGGAAGCATAAATAGAGAGGACATACAGAGTAGCTACTTTGTGACAAGAATTGCGCACATGAAGCGCAAGAGTTGTATTGATTAACCGCAGATTGATAACTCGAGTAGAGACTTTGGAATGATTGAGTAGCTACCGTAATGGATGATCGCTGAGAAAATACGGATTGACATTGAGAAAAAGAGTGTGATAGCCCTTGCCAGGTAGATAAGAATTTGGACACTTCAGTTTTGCTACTTGAGCTTGAGCTAGACGAAAATGAGGCGCGCTGGCGAGGTAGTAACATTGAGCGCTCAACTCTTTGAAAACTGTCATGTAAATTATCATAGATAAATTAGGATCAGGGTGCTATGTTGTTGAACTATTTGATGAATTAAAGATGATCAGCCTACTCTTTGGTTCTAGTGTTGTCCGCGAAGACATTGGCCACGATTCCAAAAGCTAATGTGAATATAATCAGGATCAATACCTCAGATAGCAACACTGTGTCAAACTTGAACTAAAAAAACTCACAACCAATTATAAACAATGCCAAGGTTGATTTGTTTGAGAACATAATGAAAGAGTGTTGGATGGACTGTTCTTGCGAATGAATGTAATTTAAGATGGAAACCGAAAGTCTAATCTAATACTTGTGCAAAAATTGAAATGAGGATATATTTACAGTGAATAGATGATGATGTTGAGTACCCGTGGTCAAAGGTGCCTATGTATTCCTTTGGTCCAAACGTGCAGTTTGCTAAGGCGGACGAGGTTGCCCAGATTACTGTTCTCAACTTTTCCAATAGATGGCAGCAGTCCTCTGACGGGTGCAACACAGTCAAAGGCTCAAAGCGGATGAAGAGCAAACAAGTCGCGCTCATCATCCGTCATTGCGACCAGAAATTTTAAGCGATGATCCACTTTCATTCTGTGCTAGCAAATTGCAATGGACGCATGGCCTACATCTCCTGCATCTATCAGTTTTTTTATTAGTCGACGCGACGATGAATGGTCTGGTGTTGAAGTTGTGTTGGATTCTCTTTTGAAGAATTTAATCAAGTAATTTAGTCTACTCCAGCAGTTTGTGGAAAAGCTGAACCACACCACACATTCTTCTTAGATCTACTATCACCCTTCCTAAGGTGTCATCCACTAATTGGGTTGTTCGAATGGTGATGAATCCTGATTGTATCTTCTCCAGCAGGTTCAACCCTTGACTCTATATTCACAACACAACACTTGTTGATTCAAGTTACAGCAATGTAGGAAGACAATGGGTAATCCCCTGCGGGTTCCACCTCCACTGAAAGAATCTGAAAGAGGTTTGAAACGGAAATCAGATTGGAACAAACTTTTTACAGAGGAGACAATTTTGGCCTTAGAGCATCTCCACCGCGGCGGCGGCGCTACGCCAATTACAACCCCCGCGACCCCAAACCGCTGATTTCCCGCCGCAGGGGCTTGGCCTTAGAGCAAACATGTTTAGTAATAAGACCATCTCCACCGCGGGGGATTGCGCGCCGCTAAACCAACTTTAGCAACGGCATCCCCAAAAATACCCCCCACCGGGGTCGCTATCTGAGTCTTCAAATAATTTTCCGTTGCTAATAATCACCTTCCATCTCTACATCTACAGAGGCCATAGCTGCCGGTGAAACCCCAGTTTTCAGAAACATTCATGTGTTTGTTGTTGAAAGCCTGGGTGACATTCTTCAAAATCCCCCCCGATAGAAATCCAGTTTCAACTCCGTGATCGGACATTTTTTTTTTTTTCCCCAAACCAATCCCAATGCCTCAAAATACCATCGATCCCACTCTTTTTGATGAAGCCCTTTTGGATAAAATTGGTATTTTTTTTCTGTTTCCTATTTATGTTATTTATTTATGTTATTTATTTATTTTTTTCTTTTTTTTTACACCAACTGATATTTTGGATATTTTTTGTTTTTAGAGAACCCGCAGAAAATCCCTTCTATGCCATCTTCTATCAAATCAGCAGGAAAGATAAAACCACAAGACAAAGTAAAGGCTGGCAAGGACAAAAATGATTCCAAACAAGCTCAAAACTACAATGAGGCAGAAGATGTGCAGCAGTGTTGTTCATGGCTGGCCATATCTGAGGGCCTTCTGGACACGTGTTTGCGACAATTACATGGCAATAATCTCGACTCCAATAAGAACTCCAGTTAGCTTAAAATGTAGATGGTCAGTTGTGCAACACTCGGTCAACAAATTTAATGGTTACGTCAAGCAAATAGAAAATATGTATCAAAGTGGCAAAACCGAAACCGACAAGATGAATGACGCTCTTCAGCTCTTTGCCAACTTACAAAAAAAACCATTTACTCACCTCCAATGCTTCCACATTCTAGTCCGTGCACATAAATGGAACAGCTACTCCACTGATTTGAATGACAAAACAAAGATTATCAAATAAAAATTGTCCTTGGTTGTTTCGGATGCCGCCAATCAAGTCAATCTCCTATCTTCTGACAGCAGCAAGATGACATCTGATACCCTTGGCCCCCTTCCTTTTCCTATTGGCAACAAGAAGGCCAAAATGCTATGAGCTTGAGCCAAAAGCACTGAGCATTGGAAGGAGTCAATTGCCAATGCACAGAACGTTATTGCGGAGGAAACCAAGCGCAAAAACGACCTCATTGAATTACAGCACCATACAATGAACGACTATGTTGAACAAAATATCATGCTGAAGGACACAACTAATCTGGACGAGACAGCTAGGCGTTATTTTGATATAAAAAAAAACATATTCTTGCGCGTATGGAAAGAAGAAATCAAGAGTTGTGCAATGGTAACCAAAATGATTAACCTTTCATGTTTCTTTCTCCTTTCATTTTATTCCCGGCTCTGTTATTATTATCTATCTTGCCTGCTGTTTTAAAAAAAAATGTGTCTGTCTCTCTCAAAAATATCGTATCTCTATGTTATCTCTATCTTATCTGTGTACAACATCAAAGAAAAGTAGCTTTCTTGTCTCACTATTTTAACGGGTTCACATCAAAAACAAACAAATACTGCATATATGTGTTTTTCTTTCAACTTTTTTTTTCAATTTGATGTCTTCTGCTTTTCAACATAACATAAAAATATGTCTCTCAATATAAAAAATATGTCTCTCAATATAAAAAAGTGTTTCTTCTCAATATAAAAAAGCATTTCTCAAACAGAAAAATGTGATTCTCTCTCTAGTTCTCTGAGTGATAAAGAAATTTATTCAAAAAATTTTTCAATAAATAAAATCCCAGTTCCCCATTACAAGAATGTGAGTTACAAGAGAACAATTGAATAAATAAAAAATATATTAATAAAAAATAAAAAGATAAATAGAAAAAATGTAAAAAATAAAAATATATTGATAAAAAATAAAAGAGAGAAAATAAAAAGATAAATAGAAAAAATGAAAACCTGAAAGGGTTGATAAGATAAGAAAATACAGAAAAGTTATTGAACTAAGCATCACTGTCACTTTGACCTTTGATTTCCCACAAATTTCTTATTAGATTGTTTCGCAGGAGGTGATGAGTTTCTGAACTGGGCACATGCCGAAACCTATCAACAAAATCTGGCAAACTTGTGTGGCTGACTGGGACTGGTGTGGAGGATGCATCCAGATCGAAAGAAGCAAGAGTAGAGGTAGAATGCTGTTCATCCTCCACAATCATATTGTGGAGGATGATAGCTGTCTTGATGATTTGATGGAGATGTATTTGACTCCAGGAGCAGCCTGGGCGTGCAACGATTGCAAAACGGCTTTGCAATACGCCAAAGGCCCTCTCCACATCTTTTAAGGTTGCTTCCTGCATCTTTGCAAAGTGCTTATTTCTTGCCATCAGCTCAAGGAATATTTAAGATAAAAACATGTAAGTATAATGAAAAAAAAAAGTTCTTACTTTTCTCTCTTGTCCTTTTGGCTCGGAGATTGTTTTCACCAAAGTAGACCAGTCAGAGTATATTCCATCAGCTAAGTAATAACCCTGATGGTATTGGCGTTGGTTGATTGTGAATTCACACAGAGGTTTGTTACCTTGAAGAAGCTGGGAGAACAGTGGGGAAGTTTCCAGGACATTTATGTCGTTGTGTGATCCTGGCATGCCAAAACCACAAGTCTTGTGATGCGACTGCCTCTAAAAAAATCATTGGGGGCTATTCAAAAAAAAAAAAAAGAAATCAAAATTAAAGGAATGAAATAGAATACAATAAGGTAAGTAAAAATGCAAAAAGATAAGTAAAATAAGCCAAGATCAAAAAGCGTACCTTGGATTTTCCTTGGTACTGCCCAGCCCAAGCTGTGGGGCAGTTTTTCCAGTGCCAGTGAATGCAATCAAGCAAGCCAAGCATGCCAGGAAAGCCCCTAGCTTCACCCATTGTCAAGAGATGATTAATATCGTCCTGCGTCGGGTACCGTAAATAACTATCTGAAAAAATGTTGATGATTGCCGCATGAAAGCAGTAGACACTCTCCATAGCAGTAGTTTCGGATATGTGGATTCATTCATCATTGGCATCCGCTGCTCCACCATACATGAGTATCCAAATGGCCGATGTTACCTTTTGAATAGGTCTGAGGCCAAGTTGTCCAACAGCGTTTGCTTTTTGAATAAAGTATTGATCATGCTCCTCCACGGATTCAATAAGGCAGAGGAATAGCCTTTTGTACATACAAAAGAGGCTGCGGAAGAGGTACTCTGGGTAGGCAGGTGAATCTGAGAAGTAATTGGCATAGAGTCGTTGAAATCCCGCCTCAAAGTTGCGAAATAGATTTGGTGAACATCCGATTTGAGAGCTTCCATGGATTTTTTCAGGTTCATTGTCTTCATTGAGGATCAATAAAACTTGAGATGAAACGGTTTGGATTCTTGAAGGTTGCTGAAATATTATTGCTTGAGTCTTGGTGATTTCATGAAATATATCAATGCTCGGCTCCATAGAAGTATCGGATACTGTCTTGTCCATTTTTTCCAGATAAATTGATATGATTGGCGTTGGTGAGAAGGGGAAAGAATCTGAGAATGAAAAAAAAAAAAATTTAATAGAAAAAAAAAAAAAAAAGATATGGACCGGGGATGGCTGGGAGTGGGTTGTCATGAGTTTTTAGCACCCTTTTTAGCTACTCGGGTGGGGGTGGCAGCAGCCTGGGTAGCCAGATTGGGTAGTGCGGGAGCTAAACATCATGGATTTAGAGGCGCGTAATACCTCCCCGGGTGGAGATGGTCTAAAAATATTTTTATGTTCTAATCTAATTACTTTTTGTGATGAATAATCATTGGCATATCCTATTTGTCAGCTGGCTACTATGTTAGAGCCAACTAACAAGATAGCTAAAATAAATTTTGAATATTTTTATAAATAAAAATATCAATGAAAAACAAACAAAAAAAGAAAAACATTATGAAGTGACAGGAATAGTAAAAATATTATGTAATATTTGAATTCCTTGGTAAAAAATAACCCCAGTCACTCAGCAGAAGTATGAGTATAAAATACCTCCTTCTATTTTATTTTATTGATAAAAGAAAAATAAGAAGGAAACCCCTACAGACCCTCTAGAGTAGATGTAACATGTACACATGTATATGTATTAAAACATATTAATACATAAAAATGAGGTGTTGTGTATATTTTAGGAGTTCTACACATACTGACAAAATTGTCAAATGACCCGGGAGATTACATAATCACTCCCCTAGACAAATGACATGGAACTCAGTTTGCTTATGTAACCCAACTGACAGGTCCTGCGGGCCCTGACGGGCCAAAACTGCTTTGTTTAAAAAGGCAGACAATACAAAGTAAGAATACTCCCACAGGCCTTCAAAAAATAGAAGTGCCATGGAAATATTTCACACTAAGGAAAATTTTATTTTTCCTTAATAAAAAAAGATAGTTTTACTTCGAGGAAAAATAGAAATAACTGTGAGAAAAGAAAATCAATATGAAAAGTATTTTTTCAAATATCAATTCAATAGGAGAAATGACATATTTGGTTCGAAAAATCATATCTCCGTCATTTTAACTGATAAAAATAAATAAAAATCAGATCATCCTTGGAAGACATATTTCCAAGGATAAATCCCTCGAGTACAGATCATGTACAATGATCTTTTCACATGGCCCACAGAATTGCTCAATTACCTGCATAATGCAGTCTATATTCTGTGGGACATTTACATACCAGTAGAGAGCCCCAAGAGGGTTGGAAAAGATATAAATAGAGCTCTCTTTTAACCAAATTTTTTGCAAAAGTTTTACCCCAAATTCCAATAGGGTGAAAATACATGTGATAAAATTTTAGCCCATATTTCCCGCATTAACTATATTTTTTCATTTTTTTTTTTGATTTTGTGTAATCCCTATATATGGAGTACTTCCATATTTTTTTTGGCTGTAAAAACTTCAGAATATGAAGCAGGGGGCTCAGGATACTAGGAAAAGAATTTGGTAATTTTAGAACCATTGAAAGTATTTTTTCAAAATATTTGAAAAAAAAAAAAAACCGACGTCCCCTGGCGGTCCCAAACCGTGTGTAAACGTGGTTTGACCGTGTGCGGAAATCAATACCCTATATCTATATATATATTTTTTAAATCCACTACTTGCACCAAACCGTGCTATAAATAGTACTAAAACTATTTATAAATACTTTTCAGAGTGTGTAGCTAAAGGGTATTCAGCCCCTGGCATCACAGCTTCTGACACTATTAATACTCAAAAGAAAAATTCCCCATCAACTGCACCTACTGGATCCCCTTCTGAACTCCAGCCTTCCTTCCCAACTCAACCACGACACCTGAAACCTTCTCTTCTTTGTGATCTGGAACTTAGGTGAGTCTTTTGACTTCTATCAAAGTCTTAGGACTTAAACCATTTCGTGGTATATTGGGCATAAACACCCCTGATCTCTATCAGGCCCCAAATACAAGTTGTTTAGCAACTTAAAAAGGGGTAGAAACACCCCAGAGTGCGCTCTGGCCCCTTATTCCTTCAGAGGGATAAACAACACCAGGTTAACTGGCCCCTCTGATAGAAATTACCATTATAAAATATATCTATATATATATATTTTAAATCCACTACTTGCACTAAACCGTGCTATAAATAGTACTAAAACTATCTATAAATAATTTGCAGAGTGTGTAGCTAAAGGGTATTCAGCCCCTGGCATCACAGCTTCTGACACTATTAATACTCCTTCCCAGGATATTGCATCAAATTTATTTGTCCTCAACTGATCTGGTTTAACTACCCAGGTTCTGCAACCAAAGGGTTTGAAAACTTTTTGGATTAGGTTTAGATTTAAACATCAATTCAATTGAAGAAACTCTATTATTATAAACTGATGGTAAATCATTTGTAGTTGCTGTCGCCATCTTGATTGCTTCAACCCACCAAACTGAAGATATATTTGACTGTAATAGCATACATCTTGCCATATTTAAAATAGTTCTATTTTCTCTCTCCGCAATTCCATTATTTTGCGGAGTATACGGAGGTGAAATGTTGTGCTATATCCCTTCATTATTAAGATATTAAATCATTGAGTTGTTACAGAATTCTCCTCCTCCATCTGAGTTGGATTTTTTAACTTTAAATCCAGTTTGATTCTCAAAAAATATTTTAAATTTGATAAAATTTTCTGTTGCCTCTGATTTATTTTGCATTCAAGTAGTACTTATGGATCCGGTGTATTGATCAATGAATGTAAAAATATATCTTTTTAGATTATTTGTTGCTGGACCAATAAGACCAATCAAATTTCCGTGAACAATTTCAAGTGGTTGTGTTGTCGGATTGAAGTGATATTTGAAGGTTTTTCTAATCATTTTACCTTTAGAACATGCATCGCAACATGAATTTCTAATTAAACTGATATTTGGTACTAAAATCCTGATTCTAGAACCACCTGCATGACCAAAAGGACGATGCCAAAGGTTAAAATCTGATGTTGCTTCTGTGGTTTTAAATACATAATGTTCTATCTTAGAGGGATCTACCTCATCAACTACTTCAAATATATCATTAGATAAGCTACAATTAATTGTATTGTTATTAAAAACTATTTCACATTTTTTAGCCTTTCTATTAATAATGACCTTATCTTTAATTAATTGACTAAATGAAATAAGACATCGAGATGCTTTGGGACAATAAAGTGCATTTTTCAAATATAAAACATTTTCTTTAAATTTTAAAACTACTTCTCCTATTTTTAAAGCTATTAAATCAGAATTAATACTACCGGTTGTTATTTTTAAATTAATGTCACTAGTATTTCTAAAAAATATTAGACTATTACACATATGATGCATTGATCCAGAGTCAATTATGAAACCTTTTCCTTTAATAATAGCCATAGCACAATTAGCAAAAGAAGGTGCCGCAAAATCATCTTGACTACTTCTACTATGACTAGAATTATTATTACTAGTAATTCTATTTCTTAAACTTAAATTTTGCTTAGAATAATAAGCATTAGGTCTATTAAATTTATTATATTTTCTAACAGGACGTAATTCAGGATGTAATTCCCAGCAAGAACTTTGATTATGAGTTGCTTCTGGATTATGTTGTCCATTTTTACATCCAGGAGGAGAATGTTTGAAATTTCTTCTATCATTAATCATCATGGCATTAGCGGAATTATCCATTAATGGTTCGTTTCCTATTTTAGTTCTATCATTTAAAGATATATCTTTTAATTTTGACATTAATATATCAGGGGTAGCTAGCGTTTTGTTGTCCATTAACAATGATCCAATTAAGTGAGGACGTTTTTTAGCTACTCTATAAATTAATGTACTGCTAATTATTTTGGGTGGCATTTCTCCAATTAAGTGAGGACGTTTTTTAGCTACTCTATAAATTAATGTACTGCTAATTATTTTGGGTGGCATTTCAAAACCTATGGTGTCAAATTCCCTTAAACAACTTTCTACTTGAAAGATAAAAGTTCCTAAATCATTCATTAAGATTATATTAAGCCATACATCCCAAACTCTAAATAAACTAAGTACTGTAAGTCCTGCGAGCTTATTTCAAATTTTATTCCAAATATAATATGGATCAAATTGATGATTTTCAGTAACTATTGTATTATAAAGACTGTCTTCCATATGAGAACCAATTATGGAAGCAGCTTCTATATTTTTCTTTTTATCATTACTATCATCACTATCATTGTAAGATTTTTTGAAATGTTTAAAAAGATATTTTACTGTAAGAAGAGCGGTCATTTTTTTCTTCCAGATGGTATAATTTTCTTTGGTTAATTTGGGAACTGTTATTAATATTTTATCATCTTTTAATGTAAGTGAATCTGTCATTTTTAACACCCTAAGCTTGCCTTTGTTAAAGTTTTGAGAGCTGATTTCAAGCTTTTGAGACTGTATATCTGTTAAAATGCAGCAACTGAAGTAATGTTTCATTACTTTTTAGCATAAATATTCTTGTGAGAAATAAGAAAGAAAATAATGAAAAATATGAAAGTACCTGAAGGCAAGTTAGGGTAATACAAATGGCATGGTAGCTGATTGATATTTGGAGATAAAAATCACAATAATGATAAAGAAATAAGAATAACAATTTTGGTTAAAGCTAATTTTATGATAATAGAAAATGATATGATAAAAATTATAATTTTTAATGAAATGATTTTTAATAATTAATGTAATATTATTTAATTTTTTATTGATTAAAATTGATGGTCAACGGAATGAATAGAAATAAAGAAATTTTTATATATAATAAAATAAAAATGAAAATGATTGAAGTTGTGAATCCCAAAAATGAATCATGACATCATGTGATCATGATTCAACCAATCTGCTAAAATGAATGATTCAATTATTAAAATAAAAGTAATAAGTCAGTAAACTTATTAATGCAGAGATTTATAGATTAATGATTTTTAAGAAATATATATTCTTTCCTCATGAGTGGTAAAATTTAAATAATAATTAAATAAAATAAGTATTCTAATTTTTATTAAAGAATAAAGATGGTTAAATTAAATTTTTAATTATAATTTTAATTTCTGCGTAAAATGCATGCAGAAGTTTTTACTCACTGGAATGTGATATCTTTTTCTCTTTAACATAATTTGACAATTTTTTAAGTTGATATTCAATTTGTTTCATTGTTTGGTAAACTAGATGAGCTGTAGGATACAGTGTCATCCCTAGATCCAAAGTAGCTAAAAAACACTCAAGAAAATTGCATTGATTAGGGAAATTCAAATGGACATGTTAGAAAAGTTACAGATAAGATTGCAAAATCACCTTTGTAGAATATTGCAAGGAATTCAGAAATTAAAAATATTTCATGCCACTCTTCATCAGTTGGGAAATGAGTGAAGGATGAGTCTTGCATTGAAAGGTTTTCTAGAGATTTTTTGTAAGGAATCAAAGATTTGAGAATTAGGAAGGTGGAGTTCCAGCGCGTAGGAACATCAACTGAGGGAAGCGCTGGTTGCTTCATGCCACTGATATTGATTGACTCCTTGAACAATTGTTTGCATCCAGGAGCGCTCTTGGTTCAACACAACACATGATGTATCTTTTGTATGGTGTTAGAGACTTTTTGTAGTCCATCTTTAAAAATGAGATTGATAATGTGCATCAAGCACCTGACATGAAAAAATTCTTTATTGAGGGAGGGTGGGAATTTACTGAGATCTTGTAAAATAGATGTTAAAAGAGTTATTGCAGATTCATTAACCTATGTGTTGTTGAGAGTGATGAAACAAAATTTATCTAACAATTTCCATTATAAAATTGAGCTTATGAGTTGCTCTGTGATGGTAAGGCTATTTTGCGGTGTTGGAAGGTCTTTGGATGAGAGGATCACTTTTTTTAAGTCCATTTGGATGTAATGAAATGGCCTGATACAACCATAAATGGGGTCTGAATAGCCAAAGTCCACAAATTGGTGATTAGCAAAATATGATTGACAGTGGAGATTGAAGCAAGAAGCTTGGAATTCTTGAATTGAAAGTAGGCCATGATTTTGGTCTTGAGGGTGCCATGGCTGTTTAGTTTAAACTTGGGCTGTAAAGAAGTGAGAAAAGCTTTGAAGAATGGCTTCTGTATCAAATTAAATGGGAGTTCATGTGCAATGAAAATCTTTTTGATCAACTCCTGGGAAGTTTGCTGAGAAAAAGTCCATGTAGTTCTTGTGGTTGATGAGGCGGTGAACTTGAATAGGCATTGCTGATGGTTGCCAATATGTGTTTAGCATTGTTCCAAATGAGGCCAGAGATTTTTGGTTCCATTGCAACTATTTCCATCCATATTGAGCTTGCAGGCCTTGCAAGTAGCTTTCACATCAGTGCCTAAAGAGTCAAAGAAAAAAAAAAAAAAAAACAAGAAGAAAA
>JNCO01008143.1:0-11652 GCA_000785685.1 Uromyces viciae-fabae | reverse complement strand
CTTGATTCCACTTCTATTGAGCAACTGTTGTGTCTCAAAGAATGGTCTCGTATTTTTGGTCACAAGGGTAAAATTTCTCAATCTCATGCAATTGTAGAAATTGAGTAGAAATAACTTGATTTCAACAAATTTTTTATTTTTTTCTTTGAAGCTCTTGGAGTCTTGTATACTAGCAATTAAGCGCAGAAAAAATATTTATTAAATCTACAATAAAGAAACATGAAATTAATTATCAATTTATTCTGAAGAATCCAAAACAAAAAAACAAAAATGAATTATTAAATCTACAATAAAAACATAAAATTAAAAATTTATTCTGAAAAAAGAAAAACAAAAAAAAGAGTAAATAAACAATAAATACAAATTACAACATAAAAAAAATGGAATGAGAAAAAAAGTGCCCAAGTAGCAATTTGGTCGGGTACCCGAGCAAATTGCCACTTGATCCCGGTATCCGTACCCTGGATCCCTGGTGCTGTACCCGAGCCGCAAAACAGTCCAAAATGGACTCCGATATCCGTCACCGACGGGGAGGATACCGGGTATACCCGGTATCCCGCTGTTCGGTGACCATCCCTAGATGTAACCTCCAGGTTAGTCTCTCAAGCCACTGTAAACCCAGCTGCGCAAAGCACAAGTGAGTAAATACACAGGTGTTCGGTGGTCTTTAAGCGCGGAGTTGACAGGACTAAATTCAGCGTGTTGATTTGAAATTTCCATGTCAAAAACGTTTAAGACACCCGCCATGATTCTTAGATTCTCCTCTCTTGCGGTTGGCCTGGAATTTGAAATCATCTCAATTCTTTGAAATCTTTTTCACACCACCGCTTCGATTATAACAACATTCTTCGGGTGGCAATAACCAATTGACAAACGTTGGAATCGGATGGCTCAAGTCAAAAGCTGATGGATTCTAGTATAAAAAGACCCCAGTGTTCGTCAGGTCCTCCACCTCACCCCTCATCACTGATATTCTTCCGTTCATTTTTCGTTCCTTTCCACTTTCTGTCAATTATCGTCCAACACATCGAAAATGCTTGCTACTTCAATCTTCTTTGCTCTCTCCCTTGCTCTCTCCGCTTCCGCCGCGTCTGAGATCCATGCTAAGCGACTCCTCAGCACCCTTTCCGGCAGCGGCTGCGGAAATCAAGTCGGATTCATCAACGTTGAAGCACTGAACGATTACCACTGTCGGGATAGCTCACCCATCTCTCAAGGATGTGGATCTCAAAGCAACGCTCTCTTGAATCTTGCCGTCGGGAACGATTACCATTGTAACAACGGTGGACTTGATAACAGCTTTATTTCCGCCTTGGGTCTGAAATCCGACAAGCATGTAAGTGCCCCGAAGAATTGGAAGCCCGTACAAACACTTCTGACCAACCCCCTGACCTGCCGCCCTTTCTAGACTGACAAAGCGTAATAACGCGCACTCTCGAGCTTTGACTGGGATCGCTTTTGCTACGTGAGCCCACATTTAGCCAGTGCTCCCAACGCGTTATTGTTTGACTTAGCCGAACTCGTTTGCAATAGCTCTCTGGGCACACGCTGCCATTGCCCCCATTAGGTTTCCCATGTCCAATTGCGGTTGATCACATTTTTCTCTCGCTATCCTTGGACGGTAATCCGGCTCCAGGCCAATTCTCTTGTGAACCACACCATTCAATCTTGTACTTGCCGTTTCCTTCAATCCTTTACTCTTTCAATGCACAATACCGTCAATTCTTTGTTACGATGCAAAGAACCCCCACTACTTGATCACTCCAATTCAGAGGAATCATTCCCAGAGATGTCAATTAGTGTCACCGGTTCAATCAGTGTAATTACCGGAAGCCATTGACCAACGATTGATGTAGGCTGCTTATTTTGCTGCGCGCCCTGCCCCAGGGCAAAATCATCTCATGAATCTATTTGCGGGAAACTACATCTTAGCATAGTATAGCCTCCCAAGGAGAATCATCATAGCACCTGAGAGAGCCATCAGAGTGAGTATAAGCCATATTCAATACAGTCGACCACTTGTGAAAATTGTAATGCTGAAGTCTGGGATGACCGCAGTTCTCGAATAATGCAAGTATAGATTCCTCTCAAAGTGATGAGGAACAGTTTTGCTGTCATCCCGGTACAAGCTGACTTCTGAGCATATATCATACGGAATAACCTAGCCCCTAATCCATGCCACAAGCATCAGCCTCTCGTTTCTTTCCTGCTGTATCAATAAAAAAAATCATAACTAGTTGGTTGTTTTTCTACCTGTATCTACCAATCAGAATTTCCTTTTGGAGATTCATTCCTCCTCTTATTATCATCTCAAAATCATATGTTTTTTTAGTTTTGTCAGAAGTACACCCGTTCTTATCGCAGACTTAAAGCGCAGTTTTCATTTAGGAGGAGGTCACTCTTTGCATACCTCGAATTTCAACTGACTCACCTCGAGCCCCCACTTGGGTCGAATGTCCACCACCAGCGACGCTCATCAACCTTGTTTTCTGAGTTCTGAGACAGCTTTCAATTTTGTTCCAAGTCACGCATTTCAATTTTTAATGATTATTCCTATGAATCTTATTTTCAAATTTCGATGTAGGGTTGACTATTTAAAAAAGATTCTTTTCGGTTTTTTTAAAAAAGATGGTGGGTTTCTTTTTTCGACAACCTCAGCACAATCTTGGCACAAAACAAAAATAAGATGTCAGCTTACGTCCTCCGATATTGTGAGATGAAAATCAATCAATAAGAAAAACGGCGCGCTGGCCATGTATCCTAGCCCATCGTGGTTCCTCAGCTTTAACTCAAATGATGCTTGATGCTTGAGGGCAGGGATCAGTTCGAAATTCCTTGCTTTCCCTCCATGATTGATCAGCTCAGGTTCCCAATTTCCAACGATTGACTTCCAGGCATGCAAATGAACCTTTTGAATTTGAGCTTTGCCACATTGCCAAGTAATGCACCAGGAACGCAGAATTGAAGCGCAAAAAACTGGCTAGACCATATCGCAATGGATAAACAACCTGAATATGTTTTGGCGTTACGCGTCATCAAGGTCAAAGACAATGCGAGGCGTTGTAATTTCGTCCGTCAGATCTTCTGCCCCCAAATTATTATCATCTTTGTCATTTTGCTTCCTACTCAATTCTTGATTCACAGCAACGTATCTAACTCGTTGTGAGGGGATTCCAACTTTTTAAAATAGGCTGTATCACTTTGTTGCGGCTATTCACTAACTGATATGAATTCTGCCTTTCTTTTTTCCACAATTTAGCTTAAAGTCAACTTTTTACTTTCGTTAAAACTTCTTTTCATTCAAAATCATGTCTGAGTATATTCCACAGGGCTTCTCACAACGCGCAAGAACATCTGTGGTGAGGTTTACGGCGGATATTTCAAATCCAGCGAGCACCACTGTACCTGATGATTCACCATATCGTCGATCTTCTCGAGACCGACCAGCCACTCCGGGTGATGCTCTTCTCCCCGGAGGCTACTTCCCATCACCTACTACTGTGTCTGATAGACCCAATGTCGACTGCGTTAATCACTACCCCACACCGCTTGATACCAGCTCTCCATCTCAGTCGCCTCGTCATACCATCTCTGAACCAGCTGATGGTGCCACAGCTCGTTCTTTCCGGCTTTCGCTTTGTCCACTCCAAGCTAAGTTGCAGCCCACATATGATCAAGAACCCAAACACGATTTTCAACATACCGACAATAGCCTTGATATTGAGAGATTAGATGCATCTATATCTACTTTCCAGCTATCCTATCCTCCTAAAACACGAGATGAACAAATACCCCCGAGTCATTTCAGCTTACCATCTCAAATACCTCCGAATTGTTTTGCGCCCGGGAAGCCGTTTGCTAGAGTAGACGCAACTCTGACACAAAATTCTTCACGAAATGGTAGCCTTGATGTCAATCCACCAGTTTATCCTGAGAAATCTTATTACAACCAACATTATCGCACTCACGCTGAGACTTCCGAAGATCCTTCATGCCCGACGAAGATCTTGTCGGATAGTCACGGCAAGTATAATGCACTCGATGAATTCGAAACACTTAATCATGAGCGATTCACAGGCAGTGATGCGACCTTAGTGAGTGCTTACGATTTGGAATCAGGATCAAGCTATTATCCTCGTTCGGCTTGCTCTAGCGCGTTCAATATTGCTGGTGTCGCAACGCGAGGTGATCCACAACACAGGACCACCCAGCCCACGAAACCCTCAATTCGTAGAACTACCACTGAAGATGTAGTTGAAAAAGAACCCAACCGCAAAGCGGCTGATCTTGTAGGGTCCCACATAAATCGGCGATCAGGAAAGCCGAATTTGAAATCCGGCCATCATGCGGCCGCTCAGGATGACGACCTGAGCGATGATGATTGTGATGGCACGACCGTTGGTAATACATCGAAAGGTGGGGTTCTCTCCCATCTTTTACAGTTATACGGCAACAATCGCCCCGCTCGAGTTGAGCGATGTGATTCAGCCAATTCGGCCACAACCCTTGCACTGGAAAGTGTCGCACCCAGCCGCCAATCCTCAATTGACTCGCGCATGTCTCGCCGCAGAATTCCATTTGTTTCTCCCTGGAACACTGGGGAGAAAATTTATTCTTCACAGCCAGCTCATTCTAACCACAATTCTTCGAAACGGGGCCGTAAAGCTCGTGATTCAGATCATGAGGCGAGCGATGGGGTTAGTGTTCGAAGCGCCGGTTCTGCGATGACATTCCGAGAAGTTGTCGATGCGGTCCAAGATAAATTTTCCAATAGAAAAACAAAGGTCAAGGAGCGCAGGGCAACGATTACTAGACACGTGGCTGGTGAGTCATTCTTTTAAATCCATTCATTGATGCTGTTCATGGAGATATCCGATTTCATTGTCAGATATTTTGAAAAGGCAAAATTTTATTCTGAAGCTGGCGAAAGCCTTAATGAAGACTGGAGCACCGAGTCACCGTCTTGAGTCACAACTTAACGCGACGGCCCGAGTGTTGGAGATAGATGCACAATTTATTCACTTGCCCTCGATAGTGATAGCTGCTTTCGGGGATTCTGATACCCGTACTTCAGAGACTCATTTTGTAAGCCCTTTGTTCTTTGTACATGATATCACTTTTTTCTGAATTATGCAGGGTTAATTCAGGTCAAAGCTAATGGAGGGATCAATCTGGGTCAACTGCATCGAGTGCATAATATCTATAAATCGGTCGTACATGACCACATGGGAGTTGGCGAGGGCAGTGCTGCTCTTCACAAAATTTTGAACGAGGCACCTCTTTACAGTACCTGGCAAAGAATGATAATTGCATTTTTGTGCGCCGGAACTATCTCTATACTGGGCTTTGCTGGAAGCTTTGTTGACGCTGTAAGTAAGACAAGTTTCTCAAGTGGACTAAAAAATGGACCGCTTGGATATATCTCATTAATTGATTTATATCAGTGGGCTTCAGGTGCATTTGGAGCCTTCTTGGCGTTCATGCAGTTGAAGGCATCAACCAATCAAATGTACTCGAGTATTTTTGAGATTTCAATAGCAACTTTAGTTTCTTTCACGTCAAGAGGACTCTCCGCCACTGGCTATTTTTGTTACGAGGCTTTATCTTCGTCTGGCGTAGTTTTGATCTTGCCTGGTTATGTCATACGTAAGCGATTAAGGAGAATTAATTTTGGATCTCCCCGTTCACAGTATGTTTTTTCATCAGTGTGCGGCTCACTGGAGCTGGCCTCGAAACACGTGGTTGCAGGGTCTGTGAAAATGGTTTATGCCGTCATATACTCCCTTTTCTTGGTAAATATTCATAAACATATCTATCGTTCGGTCGATGAAATTCAGATTATTTACCTGTCTTGTTTCATTTTTCACCCAGGGCTTTGGAATATCAATTGGTTCCGACTTTTACTACCTTTTAGATCCGAAATCACGTATAATCCAGCAATCAGCCCCCATATATCAGGTGATGGGTTCATTCAGTGGTTTGAATGGAACTATCCCGGTCCTGAACGGTACTTTTAGTTTTGTAAATACTACTGTGAGCCAGGGTGCTGATCTCAACCAGGGCCGAATTCAATGTTTTCGGGAACCTACCTGGCAATGGTGGCGACAAAGCGCAAATCCTCTATGGTTTATTCTTCTCGTTCCAATGTTTTCTTTCTTTCTCAGCCTTTGGAACTTGCAACCTATTTGGACAAAACAAATGCCCGTGATGGTGCTTATTGCATGCAGTGGATGGGTTTGCAACTATTTTGCCAACCAATTTGTAAGCTTCAGTCAATTTCTTTCGAAGTTGAAATGACGCGTAACATTCATGGCACATTTTATCACAACATTTCATTGAACGTCAGATATTCAATCGATCGGATGTCGTTTCGTTTTTGGGTGCTTTCGTAATTGGCTTATTGGGAAATATGTATTCACGAATCTTCAAAGGAACGGCGTTTACGAGGCAAGCTGATGGAGACTACCACAAAGGAACCTGCAGCTAATTTTAGCTTTATTTTCTTGTAGTATGGTCACCGGCGTTCTTTTCTTAGTTCCCTCTGGTATCGCGGCTGCGGGTGGTCTTGCGATGACTTACCGCTCAAACTCTGGAGATTCTTACAGTAATGGATTGATAATCGGTCAGTAGAGTCCCTTATCATGATCGTAGGCGACTAAAACTGATACATGCCACCTTGTAGGTTTTCGTATGGTTCAAGTTGCCATCGGCATCACAGTAGGATTATTTTTCTCTTCTTTCGTCGTTTACTCTTTTGGACGTGGGAAATCGACCGCGACATTCACATTTTAAGCGCAATAAGCATTTTGAGAGCATTACCAGATCTTTGACCTATTTTGTTCAGTATTCCTTTGTCGATAAAAATCAGTGATCAGTTTCGAAAATATTTCTGTCTTTCTTGATGTCGACAAATTGAAGCATCACTAGAAATAACCAAGCTTACATTGCTTCAACCGGAATAACCCCCATTGAATCATCAGGAAGTCCAGTCAGCTATCCATCAAATGTCCGGTGGATTTCTGTAACGGCCTTCTTCAACCAATGAAGGTGACATCGTTCTTAATTGTGTCCCACTCAGATGTTTCAAGCACGTATGGCGCGCAGGCACCATTCCTGAGGTAATGTATCAAATGAGTATGTTGCTGCCTAAATGCACATAAATATATATAAGTGAATGCCGCTTGATCCAGTGTCTGTTCAATAGGTATTGCATTGGAATTAAGGAGACCCAACAGGGAAGCTGGTCCCTTGATAGCCCCAAATCCCATTCAGATTCATGCACTTGACCAATTTTCAGTGGGTTAGTTGGCTACTATGTCTTTTTTCTTTTTGTATTTTGCTCTCAATTGAGATCACTTTAGTCAGTAGCTCGATTAAGTTAAACCACTTGACGAGAAGATAAAATCTCAACTCCATAGATAAGAGTAACACCATCATTCAGAATCAGGCTTATTTGGTTTTAGATTATAGTTTGATATGTGAAACCCAAAAAAAAAATTAAAATTATCAATCCGGGGCAATTTCGGTCAATTTGGACAAAACCGGCCAAAACATCTCTCTATATTTTTTGATCATTTAATCCGGAGTGTTGCCTGTTAAAATTCAATTGACCATTTTCCAACAAATGAACTCCCATCCTACATACTCATCTGCCCCAGTAGCTTATGATCCAGCAACCGACATCATTGTGAGTGACTTTCCCTACTAATGGCCTCATTTAACGATGAGATATGCTCACAATTCTTATACAATTCGAATGCATAGCCCGTGGAGCAGAATGACATCACCAGGCTCAAGATCTTCATCCCCTTGGCCACCTTGACTGCTTTGTTCTCAAATCTCGTTTGTGCTTTGCTAATCGAGCCGTCCAGTTAAGAGTCTATTTTTCCACCTCTTTGCTGTCTCAAATCCTTTTCTTTCTTCCTTTTGGATTTACAGCTGATTGATTAATTTAATTATTTTACTTTCTTAGTGGGTGAAATTAATGATCGCTATTACACTTTACTTACTCCTAGTAAGATCCTTATCGGTTTCTACTGGCTATCGATCTTTGCTTGTCAGTTCGGGATGGCTTTTATGGTAGTATGCACCTCAAACGAGCGCTACCGCACCGAAGAAACCAAGCAAACCTTTGTCCATGCAATCGGCATGACTTATGTTATAGCTTTATTTACTTTTGCCCTTTGGCCCATCTTCTGGGTATCATTCAAGCCTCCTTGCCCTATCCTTCCTTTTTATTCATCCTCACGAACCTCAATGGCATAACCACTCACATGAATTTTCTTTTGTTTTCACCGTCATCCTACAGGCAGCCGAATTGTTTCTTATTTCAACCGTGCTGCTTCTAGTGGTATTTGTGCTAATGACGTATACACTTCACTCCATTTGGAGGCACTCGCCGCCTTCTTTTACATCGAAGCCCTTCAGTTTTCTTTTTATATACATCCCGGTTCATCTCTTTCAGGTCGTCCTGTTTACTGTCGACCTTCCTCAATCGCTACTATTATCTCTGAAGTGGTATCAATCTCCTCTTGATCATACTTGGGAGCGACATTTTTCGACCCATGCCTGGGTATATGACGTATGACTTTTCACGAGACTCCTCTGATGCTTAACTGATAAAATGTCATGTTTTACATTTTATCATTTAGATTATTTTTGGTATTGTTCTACTCATTGGGCTTACAAATGCATTTATTGTGTATCGAGCTAGAGACTTGATTCGCATGGTTGCAGTTGTTTACCTGTCAATTGCGTTACTAATCGACAGTCACGGCAATCTTCATAAAATAAGAGAATCGCCCCAAGTAGTTAGCGCCTTAATTGCCGCTGCGGCGGCCTGTGTTATTGGCTTCATAGCGAAATTCATTGATTTCGGACCGGGAAGAGATGGAAGAATTCTTTTAGAGGAAGAAGACCGCGAGGAACGGCCATTAAGAAGATAACGCCTTTCTCGTTTTGCTTCCAAGTTCTCTCCATACCGAAAAGCAAGGATCGGCCTTACACCGGATAAATTTTTTATTTGAATGTCGGCTTATAATTTGTCCCACTCATCCCTTCACCCAGTCCAATAAAGAAAAGAAAAAATGCACCGTATTCCGGTTTTGTTTGACTACAAGCAATGTATATTACTATTTTCCCTTCGATTGATTAAATGAGATCAATCCAGGCATTTCCATGCTCCAGTTTGTACTTACACCTGCCGATAGATCATTTGTAATTATAGTTTTAGCCCCTCAAGCCTGATGGCATACTTAATTTTTCTTTTCTGATGTCCCGTCCGGGCTGGAGAAGCTCTGGAAGCCTTCCTCACCCGCCTACCGGTAACTTGTGAGTTTGAAAGCTCAAAACGCTAACAATCCACATTGGTTGTTGTTACTGGTTAGTTGATAAGAACCATAGTTTTCTTCTAAAGCAGAATATCATTTGAAGATATGGAATTATGAGGGGCAATGCTTATGAGAAGAAGAAAATACTGCCAGACTTGATTCACAGAAGCTGATGAATGCAACAGAATGCAACGCACCAGCATTCAAAAGGGTGTAGGAAATCAACCGACGTGGTCGGAAAGAAGATGGTACACACCTGACGTCGGGACAACCCCGTTCCACCAGACTACAGGTTGTGCCTTGCGTTGGCGTAACCTGGCTAAACAAACCTCGCTGCCCGGACGTCAAAGAAAAAAACAACGTCTGGGCAACTGGTACTTGTTATCCACGCTGCCCAGACGTCGAAGAAAAAACCAACGTCTGGGCAGCTATGAAATTTCCTCACCGCTGCCCACACGTTGGTTTTTTCTTTGACATCTGGGCAGCGTGGATAACCACCACGTGGGGTGATACGTGCATTTTGTTAAAAAAAATAATAAATAAATAAAAATAGTAATAATAAATTTTAATTTCATTCAGAAAAAATGAAAAAAAAAATCATTTTTTAAAGGGAATTGATTTCCGCACACGGTCAAACCGCGTTTAAACACGGTTTTGGACCGCCAGGGGACGTCGGATTTGTTTTTTTTTCAAATATTTTTAAAAAATACTTTTAATATTTCCAAAATTACCAAATTTTTTTCCTAGTATCCTGAGCCCCCCTGCTTCATATTCTGAAGGCTTTAGAGCCAAAAAAAATATGAAAGTACTCCATATATAGGAATTACACAAAATCAAAAAAAAAAATGAAAAAAAAATAGTTAATGTGGGAAATATGGGCTAAAAGTTTTATCACATGTATTTCCACCCTATTGAAATGTGGGATAAAGATTTCATCCACGGGGAAGAAAAAAAAGTATGTTTTATGTTTACTTTTGGAAAAAATTTGGTTAATGTACCAAAATTTTGCAAAAGTAAACGTAAAGCGTACTTTCTTTTCTTCCCCGTGGATGAAATTTTTATCCCATATTCCAATAGGGTGGAAATACATTTGAGAAAATTTTTAGCCCATATTTCCTAAAATGTTTAGCCCATATTTCCCGGCATTAACTATTTTTTTTCATTTTTTTATTTATTTTGTGTAATCCCTATATATGGAGTACTTACATATTTTTTTTGGCTCTAAAAGCTTCAGAATATGAAGCAGGGGGGCTCAGGATACTAGGAAAAATATTTGATAATTTGAGAAATATTAAAAGTATTTTTTAAAAATATTTGAAAAAAAAACAAATCCGACGTCCCCTGGCGGTCCAAAACCGCGTGTAAACGCGGTCCAAAACCGTGTGTGAAAGTGGTCTGACCCTGTGCGGAAATCAATTCCCTTTTTAAAAAAAATAATGAATTTTCATTTTAAAAACAAAAGGCATTGCCAAAGAGGATGTACAAAAAAAAACATCTCATTTTAGTTTTTTGAAACAAAAAAAAAATACATGAAAAATCTACATGAGAATGAGAGATAAACTTGGGAGGCTCAGTGAAATGTAATTGACATTTCTTAGTCATCATTGCCTCCCGTAGATAACTGGTTTGATGGAGTGTTCTCCAAAGCTGCATGTATGTCAGCAATTGAGGGGATGGTGACGTAGATAACTGGTTTGATGGAGTGTTCTCCAAAGCTGCATGTATGTCAGCAATTGAGGGGATGGTGATTTTTTTTTCAATTTCTGACATATAGAGGCCATGTGACAATAATTCCTTGTCCTTTTCAGTAATGAGTTTGGCATGCCTGTTCCAAGCCACATTTTTAGTTTCTTATTCATGTAGCTCATGCTGTATTTTTTTTTAATATAAAATAAGCAAACTTACATCTGCTTGAAAGCCAGTGACTGGCCCCTAAGGAAATCAATCCATTGGTCTACTTGGTCCCAGTTGGAAATGGTCCCAGTTCCTTTGTGCAATACTTGGTGAATCATCACCAAGCTTAAGTAGGCCATATGTATTGTGATAAGCCCGTTGTAAGACTCAATAGGATGTTTTGATTAACACCTATTGCTGAATGGTAAGAGGTATGGTGGAGTTTCAAACTCTGCCTCTTGGTTGATCAGGCTAACAACACCCCAGACTTGGTCTGCAGGATTTTTATTAGCGTGATGAGATGATATCTCCTGTCTAGCTGGGTTAGAGTAGTGGATATGCTTTATAAGCTTGATTAAAGGTGAGGAAAAAATGATGTTCAAGGAAAGTTGAATCTCTTTTAATGAAGTGCTGTTTTATAATGAGTCTT
>JNCO01008131.1:0-11659 GCA_000785685.1 Uromyces viciae-fabae | reverse complement strand
CAATCTTTGTATGGATGATCATTCTGCCCGGTTTAGCGGCAAGCAGCTCAGTGCGTGAAGGAGGAGTGAAATGGACGGTCTTTTTTGCAGCAGCAGACGCGTAGGACACATTCCCTGGAGTCGGACGACGCGGAGAGGGAGCTTCACGTGAAGGAGGAGTGAAATGGACGGTCTTTTTTGCAGCAGCAGACGCGTAGGACACATTCCCTGGAGTCGGACGACGCGGAGAGGGAGCTTCGCGAGTCAATTGGTTCAATTCTAGTGATTCAATTCTTGCGTTCATGGTTTGAAGTTGATCAATGAGGGCTAACTGTTGTTTCTGATGCTGAGTGTCACTATCTAAGAGTTGAAGAATGACCGTAACAGTTTGCGCGTCTAGACCCGCACATCCGGAGTTATCTAGGCGACTAGGATCTAACAAGTGGCGTAAAAAACAGACCAAGGGGGACTCTGCTGGTTTCGATAAGACTGGACGTGACGGGAGGTGAGATGCTGGCTGAAGGGTGGCCTCGTCTTGGATGTCCATCATATTAGACACTTCGTTATCTTCTTGCGAAAAACCAACGCGTCTGTTCTTCATGATTACCTTGAAAGCATCTTTGATGGGTGAAGGACGTTTCAGATTAGGGTCAGGAGGGAGGTCAGGGGGGTGGGGATCAGAAGGGAGCATTGGAAGGTGAATCAAGCGCTGTCATTAGAGGAAAGGTGGGGAGGGAATTTTTGGGGGGTTTTTTTTTTTTTTTTAAACAGGTGAGGTTATGGTTGCGGACAGAAAAAAGCGCTGTGTTTTTTTTTGTGCTAATTGATTTGACATTCTGCACATTGGCGAATACTCTGTAAGAATGCACACATAGTGCAGTATAATATATAAATACATAATTTGTTTTAATACAAATTTGATCATGTATTTTATTGATTGTTGTAACACAAAAAACATATATGACGAAAGAGACCAGAAAGAGGAAAAGAAAGAAGAACGAAGAGAAAACGGTAGTCCTACTCTTTAGTCTTTTAGGCCCCACAGAGCCCGGCAATACAGGTCTGTTGACTTCCTGCACTCTTGTACATCAGCATTATAAGAATGCGAGAGGGATGTCTCCCCTCATTATTTGCCACTTCATAAACTCGGGGAAGATTTTGAGCCAGGCAAACCAACGGGCCGAAACTGCCCGAAACTCCATGGCCTTGCCCTACCACAACTTTATCATAGTGTATAGAAGAAGAAAAAAGGGAATGAAATCTATGGAGATTCACTGGTGTATGAGATTTTAGGAAATTATAAGAACTGAAAATATTTTTGACATAACTAAAATCAGGGGAAGTCACGACTTCAAAATCAAAGAAAGTGATGATGTTAACCAAGGAAGTGAGAAGAAAGTGGAATAACATCATGTATAGATATACAGATGTATACATTTTTATTTCTCGCGTTGTACATATTATTACATATTGTCTTTCACTTTATTTTATTTTTACTTTTATTGTTTCCTTTTTTCCAGTGAAAATGCCATTTGATTTGCGCACCAATGTATAGAGATAGGCGCCATTTGCACCATGTTCTAAATTCCACCACGATTTTCATATTGTAACGCTGCACTCACAGATCTCAGTCGCAGTGCTGTCGCAGTGTCTCCGTAGGTGTAGATGTTACATTCTACGATGTTGACGCGCCCAAAGGATGCAAATTCATTTGATACCAGAGGCTAAGCGCCGATCAGGGGCTCTATAGTTCAATGCGAGAGGGAGCAAAAAATCATCCGGATTCTGCGATTGCGGAGGCATCCTGAGTTCGGATTTACAAAGTGACAAGTAACTCTAATTCACTACAAATAAGTTGAATCGATTAGTGCAAGATCCCATTTGGTCAGTTCAGGAAAGGAACCAGGCGATGATCGAGATTTCTCTTATTTGCACCTCTGGACTGGCGCCTGAGTTCACCGATTTTCCATCCACGCAGGATAGACTCAGTCGTGTTCTTTGTCTTGATTCCTAGGTTGCTCTGTGGTAGTGTACCGGCATCAGACCGGCGACTCAGCTGGTAGGAATATATAAGTTGTCGATTTTATTCATGTTCCGCACATTTATCAGCCAGGCCATTGTTTCTTTGTCCTTAACGTTGTCCTTTCACAAAGAAGATTGACGAAGATGGCCATCTTGATGAATGTAGCAATCATCTACTCATCAGCGGCCTTTGTCATAATCGGCCCTCTTGGAATTGATTGCAACAAAATTGCCCCATCCACTGATCCATCCACTCCCGTATCAACTTCACTTCCGACTCGTTATACATCTCTCACAAATCCCGCAAGTGCTAAAATGAAGAGTGATAGCTTAGCTATCTTGACGATTGGAAAGGCGCATGGTTGGCTATCTTCTTCATCTTTTACATCTGAATCATTTCATTTATGTCTAAAACTTGACGCCCTTCTCATTTTTGATATCCCTCATCCACGCTTTCATGCAGTCCCACATTTGAACGGCAGTCCACATCCAAAATCGAGTTCCAAGTCTCCAATGTTTCAGCATAGCTCACCAGCAAATATTTCGAAAACAGAAATGACTAATAGAACAAAAAAATGTGTTGATCGAAAACACCTTCCGAAAAAAAACACAAATCAAGAAGCTTCTGCAAAAAATCACAAAAATCAAGAACCTTCCCCACAAAATAACACAAATCAAGAACCTTCTCCAAAAAATAACACTTTTGATAAGCAAATTAAATCAAAAATCAAGGGTTTAACAAATAACTCTTCAAACGAGAAGAATTCAACGGAAATTTATAACAAAAAGCAGACTGCTGATCCACTCGTAGGTGAAAATTATGATGGGTAAGTGCCTCCGCTTAATTCATTTACCATAAGAAAGAACCAGAAAGTTAATTCATCTTACGATTCTTATTGAAAATTCAATTCATTTGCATAGAGTCCAACATCCAGAATTTCAAAGCAAGAGTGTAAAAATCAACGGACTGAGTATTTTTTTATTCATAGGATTTTGGATCTTGGGTTCTATTTCAATTGCTGCATTGATTGTACTCAGGTGGTTTTTATTTTAAGTTGAAATTCATGATGAAATCTCGTTTATGCTTTATTAAAAAAAACACAGCTGTTTTCTGAAAACTATGTAGTAAAAAGTAAGGGTAAAAAGCTTTCAAAGAGGAAGTAACTGATTCCAGCGAGACTTAAACTTTGGTCTTATTTAAGAGAATGCGTACAAAGAGTAGCTCAAAGACAACAGGAAAACTTTGAGGAGGCTATAAGTTAGCTGTCAAAATTCAAGAAAATCATTATTAAAGAATTCAAAGACCGTCAAACCATGTCTCATTGCTATGAAAACCCATCTCCTGATAGAAGTATTGAGTTATCAACTTAGTCATTTCTACTTGAGTTCTACCAACATCATTCATCACCAATATGGTGTGCTTGTGAGAAATTTCATACAACTGAAGTATGAATTACTTGAGTTGAATATTCTTAATGTTTTACGTACAATTATATTCTCTTATTCTTGTTAATAAAATAAAAAAATAAATAAATAAGGGGAGTGCTAAATCTGCGATAGTCTATCGTATAGACTATCATATACAATAATGGGGCCCCCCAAAATGTCGTATACAACATTGGGGACCCCATTCTTTCTTATCGTATACGATAAGATGGGGGGTCCCTGATGTGGTATACAACATTTTGGGGGGCCCCGATATCGCATACAACATTGGCGCGGAGAAACCCCCGTATACAACACTTTTCAGCTGAGAAGTGTCGTATACAATAGTTTCCCCCCTGAAACTATCGTATGCAACACCCCTGGGCTGAAAAGTGTCGTATACGGGGGTTTCTGCCCAAAAAATAAAAAAATATCAAAAAAAAAAAAAAAATGAAAAAATGAAAAATGAAAAAAAGGAAAAAAGAAAAAGGGGATGAAAAAGAAAAAGAAAAAGGGAATGAAAAAGACCAAGAAAGAAAAAAAGAAAGAACAAGAAAGAAAAAACAAAAAAGAAAAGAAAAAAGAAAAAAGAAAAAAGAAAAAGAAAACGAAAAGAGAAAGAAAGTCAAATGAAGAAAGAAACAAAGAAAAAAGAAAAAAGAAAACGAAAAAAGAAAAAAGAAAAAAGAAAAAAGAAAAAAGAAAAAAAAGAAAGAAGAAAAAAGAAAAGGAAAAGGAAAAAATAAAAAATCAAAAATAAAAAGAAAAAAAAAAAGAAAAAAGAAAAAGAAAAAGAAAAAGAAAAGAGAAAGAAAGTCAAATGAAAAAAGAAACAAAGAAACAAAAAAAAATAAGAAAAAGAAGAAAAAAGAAAAAAAGAAAGAAGAAACAGAAAAAGTAAGAGAAAGAAGTCAAATGAAAAAAGAAACAAGAAGGAAAAAAGAAAAAAGGGAAAAGAAGACATGAATGAAAAGAGAAAGAAGGTTTATTTTTCTTTTTTTCTTTATTTTTTATTTTTTTATTTTTTATTTTCTTTTCATTTTTCTTTTCTTTTCATTTGTCTTTTCTTTTTTCTTTATTGTTCTTTCTTTTTTTTCTTTTTTCTTGGTTCTTTTTTCTTTTCTTTTTTCTTTTCTTTTCTTTTTTCTTTTCTTTTTTCTTTTCTTTTTTCTTTTTTCTTTTTTCTTTATTGTTCTTTTTTTTTTTTTCTTCTTTGTTTCTTTCTTCATTTGACTTTCTTTCTCTTTTCGTTTTTTTTTTCTTTTTTCTTTTTTCTTTTTTCTTTTTTCTTTTTTCTTTTTTGTTTTTTTATTTTTATTTTTTATTCTTTCTTTTTTATTTCCTGTTGTTTTCTTTTTTTCTTTTATGTTCTTTCTTCTCCTCTTTCTTTTGGTTTCTTTTTCATTTCACTTTCTTTCTCTTTTCTGTTCCTTTTCTTTTTTCTTTTTTCTTTTTTCTTTTTTCTTTTTTCTTTTTTCTTTTTTCTTTTTTCTTTTTTTATTTTTATTTTTTATTCTTTCTTTTTTATTTCCTGTTGTTTTCTTTTTTTCTTTTATGTTCTTTCTTCTCCTCTTTCTTTTGGTTTCTTTTTCATTTCACTTTCTTTCTCTTTTCTGTTCCTTTTGTCTTTCTTTTTTCTCTTTTTCTTTTTTCTTTTTTCTTTTTTCTTTTTTCTTTTTTCTTTTTATTTTATTTTATTTTTTTCTTTTTTCTTTTTTATTTTTTCTTTTTTATTTTTCATTTTTATTTTTTTCTTTTTTTTTTTCAGATACAACACAGCCGACTGTCGTATACAACAAATCAGCCGTGCCGATTGTCGTATACGACAGTCGGCCGTGTCGTATACAACAATCGGCACGGCCCATTTGTCGCTGTCCCCGATTGTCATATACAACAGTTTTGGGGCCGCGGCAATGTTGTATACGACATTTACACAATACCTTATCGTGGTTTTAGCGCTGGCCATAAATAAATAAAAATAAAAATAAGAATAGAAATAACAATCACCTTAAAGCAGAGCTGATAGTCACTCCAAAATGACAAGAAATGAAGAATTTAAAAATTGTGACTTAATAAAGTATAAAAGTGAAGAATAAGATAATAAAATATAATGGAAAAAAAATAGAAAAGTAAAAAGCTCTGTCCTACCACAATCTCACACTCACCAAAAAGCCATATCACCACTCAAGCTTTCTTCAAATTTTTTTCCTCTGTCCAACATGGATCAATCCGTGTTGGACTCTTGTTTTTCACCCCCTCCCTCAATAGATTCAAGATCCAATTCTCCTGCTTTCAATCCTACTAATAATAATCAACAAAATAATAATAACAATATGAATATTGATATTGATAATGATGATGAAGATAATGAAGAAAAAATTCCTAGCTTACAATTAGTTCAAAATATTGCAGAAAAACCTGAAGGGGGCAGGTTCATTCCAGAAGATGATTACTTAAAATTAATCAATATTTTAGAAAAAGAACAATACTTTTTTTATAAAATTCAACAAAAAACAAAAAATTTCAAAAAAACTGTGATAATAATCTTAATAAATTAACAATAGAAATAGAAAATTTAAAAAAAAATCAAATAAATATTAATAATCATCATGAATCCAACCCCTTCTCTTTTTTTAAAAAACATCAATCATTCTATTCATAATCTGGCTAATGAAGAAAATCACCCAATTAGACAAGTAGCTTGGAGTGATATCCTAAAAAAAAATTATTATAATAATTCAAATCAAAATGTGCCAAAGGGTATGATAAACAAACACGCTGAAGAAAAGACTTACAATGGTGTGATGGTACAAGCAAGATTCGCTGCTCCATTGAATTCAAAAACCTTAATCAATCCTCCATCTAATCAGTTGCTCAATTGTTTCAAACCACACACTTTCATTATTTGCATGATTCAAGGCTCCAATCCCTTCAAGGACATGAATAGTGAAGAAATTCAAACGAAAATCACTTCTTCACTTTGAGAACTAGACGCTTGGACACCAGATGGATCAAAGGTTGAAATAAAAGCAGTTTCAAGGCTCCCTTCCGGAGACCTCAAATTCTTTTCATCCTCAAAATCTATTTCCTCTTGGCTATTTATGAACAAACATATTTGGATGCACCTATGTGATCCAGTTTTAATCACTAAACAAGTTACATTCCCTGTTATGATTCACTAAGTTCCTTTATTTTTTGAAATTGACAACAAGAAACATATAGAAGAGTTACGCCAAGAAAATGATATTGGTTTAATCAAATTGATAATGTTAGATGGTTAGGCAACCCAAAAGAAAAAAATAAAATGAATGGTACTATTGTTATCCACTTCAAACACAACATCTTAGCAAGTAATATTGAGAAAGGAGGAATTTATTTCAAATCGCTATTCTTAAGAGGAGCTCATTACACCATAGCCCCAACACAGTGTTTTGATTGCCAAGAAATAGGTCACACTTCAAGCTTCTGTAAGAACAAATCAATTTGCATTAAATGTGTTGACCAGCATAATTCAAAAGACTGTGAAAGTTTTGTTACTGATGAAATAAGATGCTACAGATGCATCAATAAAAAAAAGAATACAATCAATTAAATCCTACTAACCCTATTTCTATTGACCATGATGATCTTCAATTTAGAAATTATGCGGCAGTTAATTTATGCCCTTTAAGAAATATCTTCCCAACAAAGAAAAATATCAATAACCCTCAAGTGATCAACAACAACAAAAACAACAACACTAGACATTCATGATTATTACAACAGAAAACAGCCATTCTAATCTAAATCCACTTTCTCCTTCTTTTTTTCCTTCTTTCATTCCTGAATTAAATTGTGATAATAATGCTAATGATCAAATTAAATCTTTTCAAATTTTAAGCTTGAATGGTTATAATAAAATTGAAACTACTAATTAATAGTATTTTAAATTCTGAAACAGATGCCTTAATTGTTTTTTTACAGGAACCTGGTCTCAACATGTTCAGTCTAAACCCTCCTGCTCATCAAAACTGGTCAATTTATCTCGATCATAATCACAAATCAGTTGACTTTTACTCAAAACATAGAACCTGTGCTCTTTTCTGTAAAATTTTGGCAACTAAAGGATGATTTTATTTCAGTTTTAATAATAAAAAAATTTATTTACAAATTTTAATTTATTCTTTTTATGATAATAAAATAAGATAAAAATAATGAAAACTTTTCTTTACCTAAAGGCAATTATTCTAATGGCCTTTTTATAATTTATTTTTAATCTTATTTTATTTTAAAATTAATTCTTATTGATACTAATTTATATTTATTTTATTTATGATAAATTTTGATAATATTTTTATAATATTTAATTATTTTATTTTGATAAAAATGATGATAAAAATTTGATACTTTTAATTTTTAATATTTTAATTAAACAATGATAATAATTTTAAATAATATTTTTGTATATTTTTAATTCTTTTTAATTCTAGATAACGATAAAAATAAATTTAATTTAATTATTTTTATTTTTTACTTTTTAATCTTTTTCTTTTTATTTTTAATTCTAGATAACGATAAAAAATTTTAATTTAATTATTTTTATTTTTTTACTTTTTAATCTTTTTTCTTTTTAATAAAAATTGCTTTGTTGTCTTTTTATTTTATTTTTATTCTTAATTGTCTTGATCGTTATCTTCCTCGATCTGTTTCATTCAAAAGTTAACAAAGCAATTTTATGACGTCAGTTTCGTCATACCACTCTTAAATATGTTTTTAAGTTTTTCAGCTTGTCTTTATTTCTATTTCATTTTTATTTATTTGTTTCACACTTTTATTTTTCAATCGAAATATTATTCATTTTAAATATATAAAATTTTATTTTATATATATTTAATTTTTAATTTTTAATCTTTAATTATTTTAATAATAATTTTTAAATAAATAAAAATTATTCTTTAATCACCTTGTTTAGTTTTATTTAGCCTTTTATTGAAAAAATAATTTTAACTAAAAATTTTCTGTGATTTTAATTTATCAGTTTCTTTTACTGAAATTATTTTATTGTTGTCAGTTTTTTTAACTGAAATTAATTTTATTTTTTTAATAAAATAAAATTATAAAAATTAAAACATAATAAAAATTAATTAATTAATTAATTTTTCTTTTTTAATTTTAATTTTTTTATTTTTTTTTATTTTATTTTTAGAAAACACTTACAACTTTGTAGTTTTTTATTTTGTTTTCTTTTTCTTTTTAAATTATTTTTATTGTTCTGACATTTTCAAGAAATCATTCCAATCTGAATAAATTTTCCCTCTTCCTGGTGGATCAAAATTTTTATCAGCTTTTGATATCCTTTTCAATCACTCAAATTTTAAAAAATGTGCTTGATTAATTTTTATAATCATACTCAAACTATTTGTGGACTCCCTCTCCTCAAAGAATGGCTTCAAAATCAAAACTCACGTAGAATTCCAACTTTTATTTTTATGGATTCTAACTTGCATCACTCAGCCTGGAATCCTTCAAATTACAATCATACCAACAATCAATCTAAAGAATTATTAAAAATTTGTGGACAAAATGGTTTTAAAATTCTTTCTGAAAAATCCATTACAACTTTTTTTCCTAGATGTGGCTCACCAACAAAAATTGATCTAGTTTGGGCCAATCATTCAGCCCTCAAACTTGTAGAAAAATGATTTACTGGTTCAAATAATCACAGCTCTGATAATCAAGCTCTAAGATTGGATTTAAATTTTAATCCATCATTTTTAAAATCCACCAGAAAAGCCCCCAACAATAATTTTGACGTTGAGAAATTTAAAAAAACTCTAGAAACTCAATTATTCAAATTCCCAACTCAAATTGATACTACTGAAGAAATTGAAAATTATTCTAATTTTATTTCTGAAAAAATTCAAATCTCAATTGATGAACAAACTAAAATTGTAAATGATAATATTATTAAACATAAACCATGCTGGAACAAAACATTTTTGGATCCAATTGTCAAAAATAGAAATAGAGCAAGAAGATGGATGCTTTTATCTAATTCTGAAGATTCAAAAAGATGCTATTTGGCGTGGCAAAATCATTTCAAAGAAACAATTTCAATTTTTAAAAAGAATCACTGGGGAAGCTTTTTAGCTTCAGCAAATGATCATGACATTTTCACCGCCTACAAATTCATCAAACCCTCAACTTCAAACACTGTAGCCCCCCTCTTAAATAATGAAGGCGCCCTCACATCAGAAAAACACAAACAAGCTCA
Organism: Uromyces viciae-fabae; assembly: GCA_000785685.1. NCBI lineage: Eukaryota > Fungi > Basidiomycota > Pucciniomycetes > Pucciniales > Pucciniaceae > Uromyces > Uromyces viciae-fabae. The sequence goes on along the minus strand of JNCO01008131.1, from coordinate 1,980 downwards.
AAATTTATTTGTAGGAAGTTCAAATGTTCCAATTAATTGTGATTTAACTGATATTTTTCCTTTTAATTTTAATGCTAATTTTTCTTTTCCAGAAATAAATTCTGAAGAAATTGAAAAAATTATTAACATTTTAAAACAGAAAAAAGCTCCAGTTTCGGATGGCATTCAAAATGAGCATCTTATTTGGGAAAAAAACTTATTCTTCCTTACCTAAAACAAAATGAGCATCTGATTTGGGGAAAAAAAATTATTCTTCCTTACCTAAAAATTTTATTTTCTACTTGTTTTAAATTAGGTTTCCCCCCCCACCCACCCCTCCTTTGGAAGAATGCAATCACAGCAATCATCAGAAAAAGCAACAAAGAATCTTATGCAACTGCATCATCTTACAGGCCAATTCTTCTACTCAGCTGCTAAGGAAAAATTTTAGAATATTTGGCCGCAAAAAGAATCACTTTTTGGGCGGAAAATTTAAATTCTATTGCCCCTGGAAACTTTGCGGAATGTGCTGGAAGATCAACTAATGATGCTAACCTTTTTTTATCTTCATTGATTAAAAAAAAATGGTGTGAAAAGAAAAAAGTTTCTGCTTTATTTTTAGATGTCAAATCTGCTTTCCCTTCAGCAATGGTGGGCCGCTACACCACACTAAGCTATTTTTCCAGAAACATGTAGCGTAGCGCTTGTTTTTTTTTAGAAATATTGTGTAGCTTTTGTCAAATTAGGTTAAAGAGAAAAAGATCCCACATTTAAGTGAGTAACAATTTCTGCATGCATTTTACGCAGAAATTAAATTATAATTAAAAATTTATTTTACCCATTTTTATTTTTTAATAAAAATGAGAACATTTATTTTTATTTTAATTATTATTTAAATCTTACCACTCACGAGTGAAGAATACATACTCCTTGAAAGTGTTCATTTTTTAAATTTCTGCCTTAATAAGTTTACTGACTTATTGATTTTATTTTAATATTTGAATCATTCTTTTTTAGCAGATCGGTTGAATCATGATTGCATGAAGTCATGATTCATTTTTGAGATTCACAACTTCAATGATTTTTATTTTATTTTAACTAATAAATATTTTTCTTCATTTTTCCATTTTCATTCCGTTGACCATTAATTTTATCATAAAAACAAAATAATATTATATTCATTATTAAAATTGTTTTCATTATAAAATTATAATCTTCTATCACATCACCTTTAAATCAACCTTAGCCAATATTATTATTCTTATTCTTTTATCATTATCTTTATCTCCGAAAATCTATCAGCTACTGTGCCATTTGTATTACCCAAACTTGCCTTCAGGTACTTTCATATTTTTATTATTTTCTTTCTTATTTCTCACAAGTTTATTTATGCTAAAAAGTAATAAAATATTATTTCAGTTACTGCATTTTAACAGCTTTAACTTAAGTTTATTTCCACTACGCTATTGTGTAGCGTAGTGGATTTTTTTTTGTTTAGATAGTCTGTAGCTTTAGCGGCAACCTTCTTCCCACTACGCTCCTCTGTAGCGTAAATTTTGCACAAGTTACAAATTTTCAGAGATGAGGTAGCGTAGTATCAGATATGCTACACTACAAGAGATTTTAAGCTACGCTACAAGAGGATTTTGGTTACACTATAGCTATGCTACAGCTACACCAGTTTTAAGCTACACTACAGCTACACCAGTTTTAAGCTACACTACAGCTACACCAGTTTTAAGCTATACTTTACGTAGAAAATTTTTTGAACTTTAGCAGAATACAAGATCAATTGACAGGGTCAAATTTTGAAAGAAATTTTTTGAAACTAGCTTAATTCTGAGTGGTCCATGAGGGAATTGAACCTCTGACCTTCATTTAGGTGTGGGCAGATACTCATGGTGCATCCATTGACCACTGCACCATTGACAATGTAAGTAGATATATTTTTTAACTTCCTAATTTAGAGTTTTTTTGATAAAGAACCCCACCACACCATAA
>JNCO01008128.1:0-11663 GCA_000785685.1 Uromyces viciae-fabae | reverse complement strand
AGTTTTTCTTTTTTTTTATTATTATAAAAATAAAATAGTCTGTTCAGTTAGTTAGTTTAGTCAGTTAGTTTAGTTATTTGAGGACAGGTTTAGGTTGTCTATTTCTTCTGATTCTATGAAGTAGAAAAAAAATCATTCAGTTGTTTTCTTTCAACTATTTAAACCTCTGTGCTCCTGGTTCACACCAACCTCTCTCAAAGCCTCAAGATCTTAACACTGAACAGGCGCCAGATTGAATATCTGATACAATAATGCTTTCAGTGCTTCAAAATTCAGCTAAAATCTAACAGGTAATAACACCAGGACAAATGTATGATCAGTTGTCTACAAGTGACATAGCAAAGTACAAAGAGGCCTTTGTACTTTTTGATTTCACTTGTTGACAAGTGATCATAGATTTGTCCTGGTGTAAAAGAGAAAAAAATTCATCTTCACTAACAAAGATACCCAGAGAGTTTTGGTGGCACTCTAAATATGTAATTTTCCCATGCAAGGCATAATGTGATCTGAGGTGCTGCCATAAGATTTATCATAGGATACACTAAATGTACACCACCAGTGTATCTGAACTTGATTTCCATGGGAAATCCCTACAAAATTCCAAAGAATTTCATAAAAATATGTTGATTTTTTCATCCTCAATAGAATTTTGGTGGTATGCATAGAAAGTCAAGCGTGGTTGCTGACATAAAATGTATTGAGCATCTTTTTTACCTCTTTTGAGGTAGCGGGTCAATACTTAGATTCTCATCCAAAAGGTTTTGGATCGGAAAAATCTATCTGATAATTGGTTGCCATAAAACAATGAAGGAATGAATAAATAAAATAGTTAATCTTGATAACAAGTGCTGAGTTTGATACAATAAATGTTCAAGTAATTTTATGTTGAAAATCAACCTGATGCATTTTTTGTTGAAAATTCTATCTGGTAATTGAACCATGAAAAACAAGTTTCAAGGCTTAAATATATCTATATAAATACAAATGATTGTTTCAAATACGACTCATTGAAAAACCAAGTAATAAAAATCTAATTGTGAGGTTAAACTTTTTTGAGATTTAGGTTTTAACTACGCAATTGATAGAATGAAGTAAGAATATGAAATATGAGTGGAAATGCTATAGCTAGAAAGAAATTAACAATAGCAGGCTAGGCTATTTGATGAGGAAGTGATTTGAAGGTATCTTAGTGATTTAAGTTGTAGTAGTTTCCACCTCAAGAATCCTCATGACAACAATCAATAAGTGATATAACGCGCATTGGGTTGGAAGCACCAATTCGTAAAGCAATTGCAATTTTGAAGTACGAGGATCAAACCAGTTTTAAAAGGATCGGTTGAGATGAATAGACAAATGTAGAAATTCAGACCACTCTGGTCCTCTTTCGGATCAAATTTAATGTGTTAATATCTTCAGGGGTTGGAGTTTCGGTTGATCGACTCGCTGACCATAGCATGTTCATCAAATGGGTATTAGGTCGTTTGACAGGTATCAATTCGGATCGGTCCCTTTGATACTCACGTTGGAATTGCGTTACGAATTCCGGTACGAATTTTTCAACTGTGCTCTCAGAAGTATTACTGAGGGGATAACTTGCGCTTTTCTGTCCATCTGGGCTTTGAAATCGAGTTTCTTCATTTTCGCTATCATCATTCAAGTCACCCTCCTCTTCATCACTTTTTTCATCCTCCAGGGATTCATTGTTATCTTCACCTCGATCATCTCCAGGACCATCATCTTGACTGAAATCATCATCATCATCTTGAGCGGAATTGTCATGGTCTTCCTGAACGAATTCATTCTCGTCCTCTTGACTAATATCCTTGTCAGCGGCATTTTCATCAGAAGCAGAGCTCATTTCTCCAGTTGGACTTTCATATCGATCATCATTCATCAATCGATTGATGGAAGCTGGTAGCGCACCTGAGCTATGACTTCATGACACAATAAAAGCTCAGTTAGCACACCATTTTAAATACTGAATATTTTATTGGACCTAACTTCAAAATATCCTCACCTATTCCGATTATTAGGCGGCCAATTTTCCATAATGGTACTTAGGGGAGGTAGAGATTGAGAGGGATTAAGGGGATCAGGGTGATTAGGTCGGACAACCCGGTTGGGGCTGCCAGGCACATCGGATTTGGGCAATTGCGAATCCACGGGATTTCTGTGAGCTTGACTACGAAGGATCGTCAGGCGGTCTGTTGGATCATTGGAATCAGGTGACAACGAATCTAAGGATGGAAACCCGCTATTGCTTGTTCCTACGTCACGATATTCATGATTGAAAGAATCCAATTGCGCCATCGCGTCCTTCGCGGCTTTGACTGTAATGGAAGGCAGATAATTCTATCAGAAGAGTCAAAAACTGCAGAGACCAAAGGTACTGACCATAGTTAAAAGCTATTTTCTGTGGATCTGGTAAACTCTTTTCATCTTGATTATTTACCAGGAGGGTCACTAGCTCAACAAGTAAACCAAGTACCGAAAACATATGGTTGCCAATTGCATCGCGCTGTCGGAGTATACCATTTATTCTTCGCAGTTCGTCTTCTACCCGACCCAAAGCTGATTCACTCGTGTGAGGCTTTGGTTTACCTCTCCAAGCGTCAGCAAAATTGTTTTGGTTGAAATTATCTTTCGGGACAAGACGTGGCGTGGGCTGAGTGCGCTGCGAGATTGTGGGGTGAGGGTGATGCGCGGAATATTGAGCTGAGGAAGGCGAAGACAGCATCAGGGAGCCTTGGCATGTATTTGTTGTTGCAGTGGACGATGAGCATTCAATGTTCGCCGATTTGGGAGCAGGAGGTGAAAAAGATTTTACTACCCGGTGTGTAGTATGGGGGCATTGGACTTGATGTGTGAGCAGTGGATGAAGAGCGGGGGGGCGGGCCGACAAGTGGGGCAAGGCATTAGCTTTGCTAATGTGAGGTGGAGGAGGAGGTTCTCCATGAAGAGGACGATGTGTCAAAGGTAACACAGAGCCCAGGTGATTGTGGGGTATGCAAGCTTGATATGATCGAACATGACGACCTGATACACGATCTATTTGAGGTGCTTGGTGATGGACACGGGTTTCGCCAACCTGCAATGAAGGCGCAACCTTAACGTGACCATTGGCGGCTTTAGATGAGCCGTGATGCTTGGTCGATTTTCTCTTAATCATTGGGAGTAAATCTGGGCGATCTCGCTGGAAGTAAGGATGCCTAAACTCCCATGCTTGAGTACTATCAGGATTACAATGCGAACTTAGAAGATCATTAACCTGTGAAAGATGCATCATAAGTATTAGAGGTTTGTGTGTTTAACTCTTAAAGCTGGAGAACAATTGGGCGACCCTTTACCTTGTGAAAGCCATACATGTTAAGCTGGCGAACAAAACTTTGCCAATTGTTGTGTTTGAAGTGCAAAGGTAAGATAACTCGCGAGAATTCAATGGGGTCGAAGACGCAAAATACTTCTCCGGACTTTGACCAGCAGATCAAAGGTCGGTCTGGATTAGGATCTTCAGGTGTAGGTTGTCTCGCATCTTTCACCATTCTGTAGAATTCGAGGGAGTTAGTATTGTGCGAGCGCGTCCGTAGTTAGTGACTACGCTGGCTAGCTTACAGAAACAGTTTGGGAACAAAGGCCGCCTGAGTTTTGCCATTCTTCTGAAGAATAGATTGATTCGTAGTCATCTTAAGCGCGTTGATGTTGTTTGCCATGGGTAAGCTTTTTGTAAGGTATAAAGACGGGGAAGATTGATAGCGTATACCAGGAGACTGGAAATAAATGATCTGCCAACGTATTTAATTGAATTTGTTGAATGGAGAAGAAGGGCTTGCTTGCACAATTAGAATGTGTCAATCCTCTACCTGGCAACTAAATCGTGTTACCTCAGAAAGTGAAGTCACCCAGATTGTGGAATAAGTCAACGGCGACAAGCCTCAAGAAATAGGCTGAATCCTGTCTGCTTGTTGTAATCTGCATGAAAGACAAAACGTGACGGAGATTCATCAAACTTTATGCATAGGATTGGCTGAGAATCAAGCTATCGGCGGGTATGCAATGAGAGAGGGAAGAAAAGGAATATGCTTTCGTATTATATCTGGTTCCAAGGAAGTTCAGGGAAGCACAAAGAATGTATTATTGTTCACTAAACTGAATTGAGTACAGGATCACTCATGGATTCTGATGTTTTAATAATTGATCAGGTGAGGGGCAAGGCCTGGTCCAGTTCGACCGCGGAGACCCTTGAAGTGAAGAATATATGATGACAAGGGCTAGAGAGGGCTCTGCTTGTTTCACTTTGGAGCTGAGGAGAGTAGATATAGCTGTGTGACAAAGTACACTGAGGGATTGACCAAGTGTTCTATTGTTCCCTCTCAAGCACGCCCCCAGAAGCGATCGGCCATCCAGCTGATGCGTGGTAAATTTCGATTGGGATAGATACAGTGGCAGAAATCTCAGTTGTGAAACAGATTGAAATCAACTGCGCCAAGCGAAAGTCACCTCTCCAAATCTATGTATAGCCCTAGCAATGTTCCAGAACACAATACGCTCCCACCTATACATCATACAAAGAATGAGAGCGTGTTATAGAATGTAGCCTAGTGTAATAGTGAAACAAGCATTCAAGCGGTCGGGAGGTAACACTAATTTCACCGAGACCTCGTTTAAGTGTACATGGAAATTTTTATGTGTTCTCTGAGTGTCGAGCGCAGATAATAAGTATCGTGAGTTGAATTACGGGATCAAATTCACCTCTACCGACACACCTTGTTGAGGTCTTGCATCTCCCGAGCATGTCGCTACCCTCGGGTACCGTCGGGAAGTACCATCGCGAAAGCGACCAGCGCCTTGGTCACGAGTACGGCACCACTTCTTCTGCAAGTTAGTTCCAACATCCATGTTGGAGCATAGGCCTATGGCGCGACCCTGTCGTGGGGTAATATTGCCACGAATTTAAGACATACACGAATAGCCTTCCTACAAAAGATCCTGAGGTCAAACAAACTATCATTAATTCTTGCGGCAGGAACTTATCAGTGTCTTCTCTGATACCTGTTCCTTGCAACTCAACACTATTCACAAATTCTGTATTGAGCAGTTCAAAACTGCGTGAACAAAATATGTACTTGCGTATGAGAAGCCCGAATTGAACCGAAGTGCGCACCTCATGACTTGCGGAGAAAGTAATCGCTGAGATGTGTGGTCGACTCCAGTCGATTACAGGTATCTACCTGGAATGTCAAGTCATCAACGCGTTTCTTTTGGTTGCTCGCCGCATGGTGCAACCTTTACCCGAGAATCGTCGACTGCAGATGGGTTGCAGCCTGCGATAGCAATCAAATATTTAGCTCCAGTTCGAAAAACTAATCCGGTCAAGCTGAGGATTGTATCAGACCATGGATCAGCCTATGTCCCGCTTGTGAAGTTAAGCTAGGGTGGTGCCAGTATCTTCTGAGACGAGCTTTCCTTGGGATAAATTCACTAGGATGATTAATCATCCAACAGTGAAATAAAAGGCATGCCCACTCTGTGTGATTATCAAGTCCGTCCCTTGGCTTGTGCAGCAAAGTACTAGCAATGTTAGAAGTGGATCAAGCAAAATGAGCATCTCGACCACTATTCATGAGGCCAAGCTATGTTTGACTCTATCGCGAAACTCTCAGCTTTGACCTGCAGTCTCCAGATGACTCGCACAGCTCCCCTTGTCGATCCATCCATCAACTTCCATTCGGGCTACAATGGGCTCCGGTCCCTCATAATTAACCCAGCTTGGGATCGCCCTTCAGTGCGGTTAGAGTTCCGCCTTTACCCCACAACTTAAGGAGCGAGTTTTAGAGGGCGCAACATTGGAAATGTCGAAACATTTTCTCTTGCTCGTTATCAGTGAAATCAGGGACGATAGACTGTTCAATACTCCTCATGGTGAGCTCACGGCTTGACACCTGAAGAAATTCAGAGCGGAGATTAGCCAAAAGCTCTACTGAATGGGCTTGAGGAAGAGTTTGGCTTTTGTAGTAGACGCGTTAACTGAAAGGAATTATTCTTAAAAGTAACTCAAGAAGGTTTAAATGAAACAATGATTTTTATTTCTTTACATGGAGCAACTATTTATAGTCTTCAACAAATTACCACACTTGTGGTTAAAACAATAATATCCATAACCAATATTTAAAAGGCAAAATAGATTCTTAACTTAAAGAATAAAACTATTTTAACTATATATTTATTTAATGATGATAATTTTCTTAGACTTTTAAATTATTTGATTATTTGTAAAACTCATTCTTCTTAAAAATATAAGCCAGCTTATTCTGTTGTTAATGCTCAACTTCTTGAATTAAAACTATATGAGGCCATTACTTATTTCGATGATATAAATTGGTAATATATGAGATTTCATTTAGAGAAGAAGGAAGGGAAAATAGAGCTGAAAGAGTTCAAACCAAATTTCAACAGCAAGGTATTGATTTCAGAACAAAGAAAACAGAAATACTAACCTGCCAAAGGGTATGTTGAGCTCCCAACAGGAGTACAGGATGGGATGCAATCTGAAGAACAAGATTATCCCAAGGCTTTTGGCCACAACAAGCGTACACTTTTCCATTTTGCGACCGTGAATTTGATTTGATTGCGTACATGGTACGGGGGGAGATGTGGGGCCGACCCTCGAGGTATATCCAGGGGGTCCAGAGCCTCCCTGATCCGCCCGGGTTTTGTAATGAGAACGGCGAGCCCTGTGTGCGTATCCGGGTATCCGCCAGTGATTTTTTTGGCGGTTGTTTTGACTCGTTCACTTGGGGAGGTCGGAGCGGGAGAAAAGTTGAAATTGAATTGCAAATCTACTGAGTTTGGACAAAATAATAAGGAACATGAACTAGTAGGACAAGATATCAAAAAAATGGAAAATACATTCCTAAGAGAGAGAGAGAGAGGGAGAGAGAACATGTGGTTTTCAAGAAGAAGAAAAAAGATCTAAAAAGGAGGTTATGGCCAGGAAGATTGCATGGGGCGGAATGACATAACGATTTAAGTAAATTGCAGCCTCGTGCATGCGATTCGAGTTTCTTTATGAGCGAATGAGATAGGAAAAATAGTAAAAACTACATAGCTTACAGGCCCATTCATGCATTAACCTTGCTATACTATTAGGAAGAGGATATAATTAATTCAAGTCACGGACACGGCCCATGGTGTCATTTCTTCGGCGTCCCTCCTCCCGCGCCAGCCTTGGCTTCCAGTGCTTTCTTTAAACACAAAGAAGAAGACACATTTCAAAACATAAAAGAATAATTTAATTGTAAATTTCTTGTGCGTACAATCGGTTCATTTAAGTACACAAAATATTTGACCACTCACGGCTTGTTTCTCCCTCATTTTTTGAGCATCTTCTTCCCTTCTTCTACTCAATGAAGCAGCGGATTCCTTCACCTTGCTTTTCTGTTGTTCAGCCAATTTTTTCGCAGCTTTGGCTCGGTCAAGTTCACGCTGATTCCCCCCTGAGTTTTTGATCGTATAGTGAGTGGGGCGATGTTAACCAATGGATATAAACGCATAGAAATGGAATCAAACATGGTGGTGAGTGATGACACCAGAAGGAAACCAAATCAATAGAGTAGATCAAGTCAGCTAAGTTGGTAGTGATGAGTCGTTGGAAAGAATTCGAAGGTAAAATAACTAACGAGTCATGATGGTGATATGTATGACGCTGTAGATGATTTGATTTTCCTCTTTTATTCAAAGTCGTCAAGAAGATGAATTAAATTTGGGAGGCCAGCGAATGGCGTCGGTGAGATTTTGACCCATGCACGCCTTGCATGTGTGTATGATATCCGAGTCCGAGCGGATTTTTTAGGCCGAAATTCTCCGGTATTGAAGCGTCCACATTCGATCTCAAGGAGGGCTGCGTGACTGCGCTTGGTGGAATCATCTAGACGGCACATTGACATAATTCACAGCAAAACTTGAATCAAATCATGGCAAAATTAACACCAGCCGAATACGATGCCCTAACAGTTGAAGAGCGACAGGCGCATGATGAAGCGGAAGCTAAAAGAGAAAGAGAAGAGCAAGCTAGTAAGTAACCAAATCTTAGGAAATTACAAGCCTTTTTTTTTTTATCACAAATCGGCCCACTAATGCTATTCCCATTTATTTTATGATTCTAGCCCTACCGTTTACTTGGAAACAAACTCTGCAAGACTTAACTCTGAACATCCCCGTTCCTCCTGGGACCAAATCACGCGATCTGATCGTTGAAATTAAAAAGACTAAACTGAAAGTGGCTCTAAAGGGTAAAGAGCCGATTCTAGACGGAACTCTGTGTAAAGAAGTCAAGTTGGAAGAATCTACATGGACTCTAGGTACATTTTTTGAAGAAAAAAAAATGGTGATACATAAACAATCAGTAAATGAATATGAATTTTTACGCTTAATTTTCTAGATGACAATAAAGAAATTAACCTTCACCTTGAAAAAATTAATCAAATGACTTGGTGGGAGAATGTACTGACCCATCACCCCAAAATCGATACCACTAAAATTCAACCGGAAAATAGCAAACTCAGTGAACTGGATGGTGAAACACGTGCGATGGTTGAGAAAATGATGGCAAGCTTTTCCCTTTTTTTCTTGAATTTCTGTATGCTGTCAACCTCTCTTAACCATGGTAAATGTATGCTCTTTTTAGTTTGATAACCAACAAAAGCAAGCAGGAAAGCCAACATCTGACGAAATGAAGAAGCTAGAAGTAAGTCAAACTACCTTGAGATTCCTAGACCAATATTAAAGATTACCCCAATTTTAAATTATTATCAACGATTTTTCTTCTTTCTTTTTTTGATCACAGATGCTTGAAAAGTTCAAAGCAGCTCACCCAGAAATGGACTTTTCCAATGCTAAGATTGGCTAATCAATTTAAATAATACACAAGGATTTGAATCGAAAAAAAAAACAATCCACAATCGGAAAAATACAATGTATATTGATAAAAAGAAACGAAGTATGAAAAGAAAAAGAAAAAAAAAACTGATAATTTGTTTGCTAGTTTTGTTCTTCTCTTTTCCATTTCCATTTCCATTTCCATTTCTTTGTTTTTTGCTCTTTTTTTTTTTTTTAAAAAAAAAAAGAAAAACCTTTGGGCTTGCTTATCTTTTAATAATAATAAAAAAAGAGGAATTTACAAAAAATAATAATAAATACAATGGTGATATATAGTAGTGAACTTTTACTTACACCACTGATTCTGACGCAACCTCCAAATTTCAATGTGGATGATCTGTAGCTTGGGTGGAGAGGGTGAAGTTCATAAGACCCTGAGTTAATGAAACTGGTTGGCTCAAATTTGGGCTCCACCAATACTTATTGGAATTTTGTATTAACATTCTTGATGAGTCTACATATGATGTCCAAGAATCATGTTGTTTTGACCTGGCTTAATAAGATGTAGCTCAACAAAGAGGACAAAATCTAATCTCTCATACATCTCTGTGCAGGAGGGGACCTTCTTTTTTTTAGATGAGTTATACTTTCTGTTGCAATTAGTGAATATTTTATTTTTCTTTGTTTGCTATTTGATTTATTATTATTTTTTTTGAATGGGTAAAACCCTTTTTGAAAGGGATTACTATTTTTCGATAGGTTTTTTGTTTTGTTTTGTTCAATTGGTCTAACCTGTTTTTACTTGTTTTCTCAATATAATTGGCCTGTCTTTTTGTAAGCCATGGAGTGTGGGCTGATTGTAAGAAAAAAAACCCTGTTAATTATCCTTAAACATATAGGTCAGATTATTATTCTGTTATTAATACTCAACTACTAGCACTAAGACTTATAGGCCACAACTGATTTTCATGATTTCAATTGATTTAAAATGATGGTTGGAAACTTATTATGATAGAGATGAATTCACTTGGCCTAAATAGGATCAAAATTGCAAAAGAGTGGTGCCTTTATGGATATGAATATACTGGGAGCCTATTGATGTTACGATCTTATGAGAGAAATCAAATATGCTTTGAATACCATTATTAGCACTGTTCATATATGCTATACGCATCAGCAAATTCCAAATGAATTTTAATATCCTTGTGAACATTGTGTAGCAGATGCTTAGTCCTATATGTACATCTACATACGCTTTTATCTCCACCCAAGCCATACCTGTTCTAGCCCACTGGTCATCACCAGAGATATTTTTATACATATCTTTGGCAGCTCCTCTACTTTTTCCACCAGATTTTTTTTTCTTAAATACTTATTTATGATAAACACTATATCTCTTGTTCATCTTATTCCTCCTTTGAAAATTACTTTTGCAAGGTAAGCCAATTTTTTTTCTTCCTTTGACTCAATTTTTTGACTGCATCATTCATCCATCAGATACCAAAAGTTTTCTCATTGAAACACTTGGAAATAATACAAAGGACTCTCAACTTCTTTCATGAAGTCACAGGCCATCAAATGGATCTTATTGAAAGGCCAAGGACATTGAAGATAATACTGGTGCAAGAATTGAGGAGTAATGGGGTTTTGATGGTATTTATCAGAAGATTGAAGCAGTTTTCCCCTGTTTTGTTAGCATGGGCATATTTGTTAACATCCAATACCTGAAGAGAGTTAATTTCTTATGATTAATAGTTCAAAATTTTTGGTAAAAATAGAACTAGAATAAAACAAAATTTTAAATATAAAATGTGGGAAATAGGATAAAAATAAACATCTTTTGGACAATCAATGGAGATAGATTGTCAGTGATGGATGTGATGGAGGCAGGGAGCAGCAAGTCAGACCTATTTTCAGTGTGAGAAAAAATAAAACAAGGTGGGTTAGACTTTGTTTTATGGCAAAGAATAAGAAGTGATTTGAAAGAAATATAAAATATAGAAGATTGAGAGAATGAATTGAGAAAATCCTTTGGACAATAAATAGAGACAAATTTTCAGTAATGGAAGTGATGGAGGCAGGCAGCAGCAAGTAATTAAGACCTTGTTTGAGAGAGGGAAGAAGAAAACCAGGTCAGGAAAAAGAAAAGAAAAATACAACCAGAAAAAATAGACACAGTAAATTAAGGTTTCACTGAAATGTCACAGAATTTACACAAGATAAAGATGTCATATTTTCTATTTCCCATATAAAATATCTCCAGGTAAGGTAGGGAACCACAATAAATTGAAAGATATCATGATAAAATAGAAATAGTAAATGTTAATTTAATAATAATAATAATAATAATAATAAATATAATAACTGATTAAATGTTTGTTTTTGATAAACTTAAAAAGATATTTTTGATTGAAGATGATTGTGCTTTATTTATCAACATATTATAAAAATTAAAAATGATTAAGATGCAATGAAAATAGAAATAGTAAAATCAATTAGAATCATGACAAAATATTATGTCATTTTTGATGAAACCTTTGTCTGAGCTGTGGGAAAAAATCAAAAATCAAAATACAAAAAATAAGAAATTTTATATTTTATAATTAAAAATAAGGGGTTGTTTTTTGCACCACACAAAAAATGTTGCGCACCACTGTTTTTTAATTTTTTTAAATATTTTCTAAAAATACTTCTAGGTGTCATAAAGTTACCAAACTTTTTTCCCAGCATCCTGAGCCCCCTACTTCATCTTCTGAGATTTTTTAGCTCAAAAAAACTTACTACATATT
>KN362929.1:461-11667 GCA_000785685.1 Uromyces viciae-fabae | reverse complement strand
CCACTTGGTAGCAGGCTCTGAACCAGGTGAATAATCAGAATTGGGCCAAATTCATCATACATTGTTCACTGATTAAAAAGATATGATTTTGTTTCATTTCAATTGGTTTCATGAATCTCACAAATAAAGCAGCACAAACAAAACAAAAACCCAAGTCAAATTATGGGAAGAAATAGTGCTCTGTTAATCCTTGAGTGAGATCCAACAGTAGCAACAAGAATGTCTTGGCCAACTGGTTTTCCCAATTGTTTTAGTTTTTTATTTCACTTGCTTTTTTGTTCTGGTAAGGTTGACAATAGAGGTGTGAATTATCCAATGAAAACAATTTAATTTGTAAACTTGGTTTCTTGTTTTGTTTGACTTGAGATGACATTGTTCTTTACATTGGAGCCATCATGGCTCTCCAGGTTTCATGGCCAAGACACGTGAGCCATCTCTCCTGGTTTCATTGCCAAGACACGTAGAAAGAACAGGGTAAGAGGAAGAGATTGGAATTTGAGCCAAAAGACAAAAATAAAAATAAGAGTAGTTGTCAAGCCAACATCAAGATAACAAAAAGTTAGGGGCCATGGTCAACATGAGTAAGGTAGTTGTGCTCAAGCTTTGCACAACTTCCCAACGGGATGACTCCAACCCCAGATTCCCATCCCAAGGGAGAGTCTTAGCCAAGTGGACCACCAAATCATTGTTGAACTTCCAATTCTCAAAGGATATGTATTTTACACAAAGGTCACAGGTTCAAACCACCATGGCAACCACTTATTGTTTTAATTTTATCTTCACATTTTTCATTTTTCATATTTTATATATATTTTTCTTTTGACCTTTTTTGATGAAATTTGGTTTTGTTGCACTCTGATTTACACTTTTAATTATATTCTATTGGTTAAAATAAGTCTTTTACAACTTGGGCATCTGTTGCATCATCTCTTTTGTCCCTAGTTTCAATGGTTTTTCTTTTGGCGGAGTATGCCTGGATGTCTAGGCAATCCTGACCTGTTGCCTCCACTGATATGTTGGCATGCTGTCTAGGCATCTTTCACTTGTTTCCCCCAATGATCCTAGATTTCTGGTGACATTAATCAGTGGTTGTGGTGCTCAATTTGCTTTGGAAAATCATTTTTGGTCACTTGAACAACACAAAGCTATATATAAGAAAGTTGCTTGTCCCTGTCCTCCCATGCTTCATGTTGCTTGTCCCTGTCCTCCCATGCTTCTCATGCTTAATTGTAGCAGCTATTCCTTATCATCAAAAAAGAACTTCTGCAATATCAACAATCTTGTTACATCTCAATCAAAACTAACAAGACCAATCCCAGACATAACTTTCCGTAGAAAAAACAAGAAATACATTTAGGCAAGTTATATTGCTGCACACTTGAACACCTAAACATGATTGTTTCTCACCAGACCTGCACCCTTGCTTTGATACTTGGGAAATGCTCTTCATACAATTCCAAAGCCTCAAAGAAGCGTTCCCTGAACAATTCTAGGTGCTGAATTGTCCTTGAATGACCAAGAGACTGCCTGTTCTTAGCCACTGTAAGGATGTGGTTTAATTGGTTGACCCTCATACATCCTGCACATAACATGTCCGCCAAAATTTCCTTCAGACCCGTGGGATTTAACTGTGAAATATTGGTTATCCCATTTCCAATATCAAGAGGGGACACTCATTTGAAACCAGGTATTTCTTCTTCAACCATTCCTAGCACTGAGTGGACAGTGCGGGTCCATTTTCCCATGGCTGAAGGTGAAGTATTTTCTTTAAATTCATTCCTCTATTTAACCAGTTGCATCATAGTAGCTAATGATTGAATTGCCTTAGACCATCTCCACTGCAGGAGCGGACCCACATTGCTAAATTTTGCAATTTGGAGTCTGTGCCGCAGTTTTAACAATGCTCTGTTTTTTCCCTTTTACCACACGGCTCCAAATGTAGATTTGAAGGGAGCTACAATTGACTCATTGCTCATTATTTTGGCAAAGAACTGATGTACAACACTGCTACGTTCAGGCGGCAGTTCCGGATGTACTGGCCTCTTTTCTTGAGGATGTTGCAAGCATTTCAGGAATATGAACCTTACTTTACTCACCGGTCTGACACCCTGGGGTGATTAGTCATCAGACCAATTGTGAAGATCACGGTGGCCCTCTGCATGCTTGCATACGGAGGGGCAGCAGATTTCAACAATGAGTATCTGCAACTCCCCAAGTCCACCTCTCTCAAGAGTATGGACTTATTTTTCAATTCAATAGTATCTATTTTCAAGAAAGAATATCTCAGATACCCAACAGTGGATGATTTAACCTCTTTACTTGCCACTGGAGCCAAGTGTGGATTTCCTGGTATGCTTGGCTCCATTGACTGTATGCATTGGCGGTGGAAAAACTTCCCAGCGTGTTGGGATGGGCAATTTCAAGGGAAAGAGAAGGTTAGAAATTGTTTTCTTCTTTTTTTTAAAGCTTAAGTTGATGTAGATTTTCTTGCATGGCAGGCACCTACTGTGATCCTAGAGGTAGTAGCTTCAAATGACCTGTGGAGCTGGCATGCCAGGATCGCACAACGACCTTAATGTGTTGGGCACCTCTCCTTTATTCATCAATCTCCTAAATGGAAATTGACCCAGTTGCCAATACAAAATCAACAATCACAAATACCATCAAGGTTACTACCTTGCAGATGGTATTTATCCTGACTGGGCCACCTTTGTCAAGACTTTTTCCCAGCCTCAAGGTTCAGATCAAAAAAATTTCTTCAAAAATGCAAGAAGCCCTGTGCAAGGATGTGGAGTGCGCTTTAGGGGTTCTTCAAGCAAGACTTAGAATTTTTTCATGTCCTGCTGGTGGATGGAAACATCACAAATTGAACAATATTATGAAATGTTGTATCATTGTCCACAAAATGATTGTGGAGAAATATTTAGATTATGTGTATGATAGCAAACCGGAAGCTATCATAATGCCTTTGGAGGTCTTGCATGAGGGAAGGATATCTTTTGAGGATTTTATCAATAACTTTCATTTAATGAAAGATCCCAATGTTCATTCTCAATTGCGCACCAACCTTATCAAACACTTATGGGATCTCAAGGCACATGAAGAAGATGACTAAACTCTATTTTTTGCGTTTTTTTTTGTTTGCCAAGTCTTGTATTTTTGGGTAAAAAATAAAGAGAATCCAAAAAACAAACATAAATAATTGATAAAGAAAGAAAGAGATAAACAATTGATAAATAAAGAAATAGATTAAGAAATAATAATAAAAATAAAGAAATGAGAAAGAAAGATAAAAATAAAGCAACGGGAGACATAAGATAAAAATAAAGCAACAAGAAAGAAAGAGAAAAATAAAGCAACAAGAGACATAAGAGAAAAATAAAGCAACAAGAGACATAATGAGAGAGATTAGAAAGAAGAAGATGGGTAAAATAATGGCCTAGCAGATGGGTGAAAAATAGTGCAACGTCAATATGAAACACAAGCAAGAAACAATAACAGTTAAAAAAAAACATACCAATTCAAACAATAAGAGTTAAAAAAACATACCAGTTCAAATCGTACTTGATCGTAAATCTTCCAAAATTGACTTGCACTTCAAAATGAAGTATTTGTGAGTATCTTCATTGAGACCGGTGAGATCTTTGGTAATTATTGTGAGCTGAGTATTTGTGACCCCATTTTGAGCAATCATTTTGAGGGATTGAAAGTTTAGGTCCAGTATGTTGTTTTGGAATTGAGATTGAGTGTGGGCCACACAATCTTTCCAGCTGGTGTCCATGTCATGCAGGTTCTTGGCTTTTTTTTTCCCCATTGAACAATTGAGGGGGGAATTTTTATGTCCAGTGCTATTGAATTCCCACACAATTTCCAACGGGCCAGAGTAGAGGAGGGGGCATCATTTGTTGATGTATCCACAATGAGACTGGGACTTTGGGGTCATTTTCTTGCTGCTGTACTTTTAGATGTGGCAGGTTCCATCTTTTTTTCATTGTTCCGGAGGTAGTTGTGCCATTTGGGGAATTTTACGTATGAGTAAAATGAAGCAGCGGAGGTACTTGAATGTGGTATTTTGATCTTCTGAGTATAGCCGCAGAGCTTGGTTGAGTTGATCCTTGGACAAAGCGCCACTTTGGTTGAACAATTCAACCTGATTGACACATTCCCTGAATTTATTGAAATCCTTCTGCAAAACAGCCCAGCGGCATTTGATACTGCCGCAGGTTTGAGTGCGTAGTGGGATTTCTTCTTGATATCTCAGCCTGACACGTTCCCAGAACATGTTGCCATCTTGATGGGTTCCGATTTTGGGGTCTTTGGTAATCTGGACCCATGCACAGCATATTTCAACATCCTCGTGCTCTTGATAATTCTTTGTCTTCTTGATTTTACTGCCAAGGGGTTTGGGAGTGATATCACCTATGAAAAACAAATTATGAACAAGAAAAATTAAATCAGTAAAGTGAATAAAAAAATGATGATATCACCTATGAAAAACAAATTATGAACAAGAAAAATTAAATCAGTAAAGTGAATAAAAAAATGAAAAAAAAAACAGAAGAATGAATATAAATACAAAAAAATGTACTTGTCGCATCATGGCTATCAATAATGTTTAATTTATTTCCAAGAAGCTTAGGAGCAATGTCGCCTAGAAAGAAATAACAAAAGAGTGCGAGGTGAGCAAAAAAAAAAAAAAGATTCCAAGCATGTCCATCATTCTTTGTGAGTACCCGTCTGCAAGACTCTTAGCACGCTGCTGAAACTTGTTGATTTCCTGTGCTGCAAAACCTTGATCTACCTGAGCCTGTGACCCACAATAATTTGGCTCTACCTGGGTGACAAATATGTGAACCACCTCATAAATCCTGTGAAGGTATGGTGGAGGAATGTATTGACTTTTCAGCACTTGATGCCAGGCCTCTGTATAATTGTTGGTGTGTATCCCTTGGTGCTTGGTCTTTAGCAATAAATATAGTATCAAAATTGAAATTGATCATCCTGGAATTCTACACGGACTTGAAGTACAAAATAAAATTTCCCAATTCTGAATAATACTGCCCCATTGCTTGCCAATGTGATTTGCAAATCCCATACTGATACGTCTCCACACGTCAATGTATTCTGAAAGCTTAGAAATGGGATTGGTGCCTGAGTAGAGAATTTGTTTGAATTCAGAAACTGCAGTGTCAGCTCAATGTTGGAGGTATGTTGTCACTTGCATCTTGAATGCTTTAATTAGCACATGGAAAATGCACCAGTAGTGCTTTGGGGCCGTATAACAGTCTTCATACGCAAAACTTACCGCACCTACAATGGCCATTGCACAATCACTCAAAATGGTGTGTGGCACCACACCTGATTTTGTTTGCAGCCATTGTAGAACTTGACCAATGGGATACCTGTTTGTTCATAGGAGTCAGTGGAGCTCAAATTAAATTCAAATGAATCAATCAATAAGGACTTACTCTGCAGCTGATGATGTGAATTCCCATGCAACTGGAACACCTTTACCTACAACTGGGTCACGTATCATAAATTTGTAGAGACTAATATTTTTCCCTTCTGACATGAAATAATTTTTAACGGTGTTGTGAGTAGCATCCAACATTATAATTGTACTGTCATGTTTGATCAGAATAACAAGCTGCCATGGGGACTGTAAATCAAATGTAAACCTTTTGGTGTCAGCCGGGTTGATGAAAGTATGCCACCTTTTTGCCTTCAACTCAGTAGACCAAATTGCAAGTGATTGGAACACATCAATGTTTTGGCATGCATGTATTGTGCAGTGGGTGGAAACAAGATAACAGAATTGGTCATATAGTACTGTTGATAGGCCTTCAGGTTCAACCGTACTGGAGACAAGCTGAAAAATTATTCTGTAGGTGGGAATAGCACATGCAGATACAATCACGATCAGTAAGGATTGTAAAAATTAACTGATATTACAGCAAAACAGATTCATTTTAACAAGTACTTAAATCCAAAATGTCATCAGTGAAAATCAGTTTATGAATTGCACCCCAAGAGATTCCCGTGTCTACACAGTCTTTAAGCCACTTGTCAACTAGTAGTGGTAATTGTGTAATTTTCATTTGATCCTGGGTGGACAATGAGTGGTTGTGCTTCTGGTGGAAACAAGATAACAGAATTGGTCATATAGTACTGTTGATAGGCCTTCAGGTTCAACCGTACTGGAGACAAGCTGAAAAATTATTCTGTAGGTGGGAATAGCACATGCAGATACAATCACGATCAGTAAGGATTGTAAAAATTAACTGATATTACAGCAAAACAGATTCATTTTAACAAGTACTTAAATCCAAAATGTCATCAGTGAAAATCAGTTTATGAATTGCACCCCAAGAGATTCCCGTGTCTACACAGTCTTTAAGCCACTTGTCAACTAGTAGTGGTAATTGTGTAATTTTCATTTGATCCTGGGTGGACAATGAGTACTGGTTGTGCTTCCGTTTCCAGGTAACACATAGCAAATCAGTTGGTGTGTGTCAGCTTCTGTGATGCCAGGGACTGAATACCCTTTAGCTACACACGCTGAAAGGTGTGGAAAATAGTTATACAACTATTTCTTCCAAGGTTTGGTAGTTGAATAATTATATATTTATATATAATTTCCAACAGAGGGGCCAGTATAACTGGGGTTGTTGATCCCTCTGAGGAAATAAGGAGCCAGAGCTCACTCTGGGGTGTTTTTAACCCTTTTAAGTTGATATACAACTTGTATTTGGGGCCTGATAGAGATCAGGGGTGATTATACCCAATATGCCACAAAGTAAGAGCCTGGAGCAGATTCACTGATCCATGGCTTTACATAGAATGGGTACAGAGTCCATAAGAGCGCAGTTGGAGTTCTGAAGGGGATCCAAGGGCGCAGTTGAAGGGTTTAGAGGCACAGTTGGAGTTCTGAAGGGGAACCAATTGCCCTAGGTTGATCAAGGACTTAATGCTAAGAATTTACTAATACTGCAATTTTGGTATGTACATAAACTATTTTAGCTGGGTAAGTAAGATGATGGGGAATGAATAGGACGAAATGAGAGCTCTATTTATATCATTTCAAGTCCTCTTGGGGCGCTCTAATAGTATGTAAGTGTCCCACAGAATGTATACTGCATTATGCAGGTAATTGACAAATTCTGTGGGCAATGTGAATTTGAAATGAACCAAATTCTGCTGTCGCCTGATTTATCCTTAAGAATATGTATTCCAAGGTTTCTTTCTATAATTTTTAATTATTTTATTGAATTGATTTGACAGAGTTATGAATTATTGAACTATTCATGTCAAATCAGCAATACAATTAGTATTTGAAAATTATAATTCCATTTGAATTTCTTATTTCAAATAGCTTTCCATATTTTTCCTCGAGAGTATTGATGTTTTATTTCAAAGGAAAAATACTTACTTCCTCGGGAAAAGGCTTTTGCATGAGACTTCTGAATTTAGAATAGCGTGAGAACCATATTTTGATGGTAATACTCACGTAGTCAAACAAAACAGTTTTGGCCCATTCAGGCCCGCGGGATTTGTCAAGTAGATTATGTAATCCAGTTTGAAACTCTTGTCACCCGTTTGAATAATTGCTTATGTAATCTTCCTTGTCAATTGAAATTATTGCAAATATGTACTTAACTCCTAAACTATACACAACACCCTATTTTTATGCATAAATATGTTATAGTACATATACATAGACATACATGACATTCAATATCAGGGGGTTTGTAGGGGTTTCCTTCTTATTTTATTTCATTAATTAAATTAAAATAGAAGGAGGTGTTTTTTGCCCATACTTCTGCTGAGTGATTAGGGTTGTTTTTTACCAAGGAATTCAAATATGCAATAATATTTTTACTATTCCTACTACTTAATAATGTTTTCATTATTTTGTTGTTTTATTAATATTTTTAGTTATAAAAATATTAAAAATTTTCATTGCTGCCATTTGTTAGTTTGCTCTAATATAGTAGCCAGCTGACAGTGTGTGGTGGCAAATTCTGCAATAGGCCTCACATCCACATCGTCCTGAAGGATGTTTTTTATGTGAGATAGCCCTGCGGTTCAGGTAGCCACTTGACAGACACTTGTACTCAAGTTTGAAAGAGTTGATTGGGTGGCGTCCACTTCCTGCTTGTGTGAAAGCTGTGGGAGGATGAATTGTTTGTGTATGCTTGATCCAACACACAGAAGCCATCATCACCTGAATAAATTCATTGGCCTGTTTGATTGATGTTCCAGGAATCGTAAAATCATATGGATTCATGGAAAACAAAGGGGGCTCATGTCCAAGATTGCGTACTAATCTTAAAGAATTGGGGGCTGAGAAAACCCCAACTGGCACATGGATCTCTTGAGTTGATGGGATGGGAACAACGTCAAAGATGTTTTTGATGAGAAGGTAGCTTGAGCGGGATTGATTGTTTGGACCCAGCATATGTTGCATGGTAGATAAAGTGAGTGTTGCTGTTCAAGATTAAGAATCAAATAGGGGGCAATATCAGTTTTTTCTTATCAAAAAATAGGCACACACAAGATGTACAAAACCCAGAGAAAAGGAACAAACCAAATAATAGGATTGAAAATTTTTACGTAGTTGTTAATTGGGAGGCAGATTAATGGATTTGAGAATTCTTTGGTTGTTGTTCAATTGGATTTAAATCTTAAAATGGTCGTTATTTGGGAGATAAATGAATAAGTTTTGAAAATTCTTTGTTTTTTGGTTGTTGTTGAAAATTTTATAGGACAATAAAATGTAGAGTGTCGTTATATAAGAACAATTCAATAAATTTGAAATTTTTTTTGTTTGGTGAAGGATCTATAAAACTATGTGATGAACTTATAGCAATTGTTGGTATTTTTTGATGAATTTGATGGAACTGTTTACTAAGGTTAAAATAATTTTTTTTTGATTGTTTTGAGTAGTAAACAACAAATTTAAGAGCAATTCTTGAAATTCTTTGTTTGTTGATTGATGTATAAAACTATGTGATGAACTTATAGCGATTTTTGGTATTTTTTTATGAATTTGATGGAACTGTTTACTAAAGTTAAAAGGATTTTTTTTGATCATTTTGAGTAGTGTATCAAAAATTTAAGAGCAATTCTTGAGATGAGGTACTAGACTTGGTTAAATTTAATTCAAAAGTTCATGGTGTGTTGTTGTTTTGAATTGAATAGAATTGGATAAAATTGAGCAGTTGTGAGATAATTTGACACCAATAATTTTGAAGTTGTTTTTTTGTTGATGGGGGTGCATTTTTATGTGAGAAGTTGATAAAATTAAATTGATTGTTAAGATAAGTGATGGGGTGGGTGGATTTGAGTATTGTGCTGAATTTTTTGTTGTTTTTGATTTGTATACACTTGATAAAATTAAAGCAATAGATAATTTGATGAATTTAAAAATGGATTGTGGTTGAAATGTGATAACAAAATTATTTTGACCGTGGATGAAATTATAAGGGGCATGCTAAAAGGAAACCCCTGATTTACTAAAACAACACCCTGGCCGTCGGTATGACGGCCAGGGGTGTCGTTTTAGTAAATTTTGACTCGGGGGGGGGGGGTGTCGTTTTAGACACCCCGGAAAAAAAATAAAAAAACCCCCACGGGGGTGTCGTTTTAGTAAACAACACACCCGATGGGGTGTTGTTTTAGAAAAAAAAAAAAGAAAGAAAAGAAAAAGAGGTCAAACAAAATTATAAAAAAACAGAGAAAATAAAAGTTGAGAAAAGATGAGAAAAGATGAGACAATAGAATAAAAAAAAAAGCAGAAAAAAAGAAAGAAACTAAATGAGGGAAAAAAAAATGAGAGAAAAAAGAATAAAAGAGCAAACAAAAGAAAGAAGTGAAAAAAGAAGAAGAGAAAAGAAAAGAGAGAAAAAAAGAAGAAAAAACAGAAAAAAGAAGAAGAAAGAGGCGGGGGTGTCGTTTTAGTAAACAACACACCCGATGGGGTGTTGTTTTAGAAAAAAAAAAAAGAAAGAAAAGAAAAAGAGGTCAAACAAAATTATAAAAAAACAGAGAAAATAAAAGTTGAGAAAAGATGAGAAAAGACGAGACAATAGAATAAAAAAAAAAGCAGAAAAAAAGAAAGAAACTAAATGAGGGAAAAAAAAATGAGAGAAAAAAGAATAAAAGAGCAAACAAAAGAAAGAAGTGAAAAAAGAAGAAGAGAAAAGAAAAGAGAGAAAAAAAGAAGAAAAAACAGAAAAAAGAAGAAGAAAGAGGAAAAAGGAGAAAGAAGAAAAAGAAGAAAAAAAAGAAGAAGAGTAAGAAGAAGAAAAAAAAAGAAGAAAAAAAGAAAAAAAAAGAAGAAAAAAAAGAAGGACAAAGAAAGAAAAAAAAAAGAAGAAGAAAAAAGAACAAAAAAAAAGAAGAAGAAAATAAAAAAAAGAAGAAGAAAAACAAGAAGAAGAGAAAAGAAAAGAGTGAAAAAAAGAAGAAAAAACAGAAAAAAGAAGAAGAAAGAGGAAAAAGGAGAAAGAAGAAAAAGAAGAAAAAAAAGAAGAAGAGTAAGAAGAAGAAAAAAAAAGAAGAAAAAAAGAAGAAAAAAGAAGAAAAAAAAGAAGGACAAAGAAAGAAAAAAAAAAGAAGAAGAAAAAAGAACAAAAAAAAGAAGAAGAAAAATAAAAAAAAGAAGAAGAAAAACAGAAGAAGGAAAGGAAGAAAGAAAAGAAGAAGAAAAGAAAAATGAGAAAAAGAAGAAAGAAGAAAAAAAGAAGAAAAAAAGCAAAGATCCTTTCTTTAAAAAGAATCAAGAAACAAGAGTTAAAAAAATGCAAAGCAACATGAGAAGAAAAGAAGAAAAAATCCTTGATTTCTTCCTTTTTTTATCCTTTTTTTTCCTTCTCTCTTTCTGTCTCTCTTTTTTTCCCCCTTTTTTTCTCTTTTTTTAGACTTTTTTTTTTTGTATTTTTTTTTACTCTTGTTTCTTTCTATTTTTATCATCTTTTTATTCTCTCTTTTTTCTTTTTTTTAATTTACTTTTATTTATATTTCTTTTTCTTTTTCTTTTTTTAATTTACTTTTATTTATATTTATTTTTCTTTTTTTTCTTTTTCTTTCTTTCTTTTTCTTTTTCTTTTTTTTTTCTTATTTTTTCCTTAAGAAGAAAAAATCCTTGATTTCTTCCTTTTTTTATCCTTTTTTTTCCTTCTCTCTTTCTGTCTCTCTTTTTTTC
>KN362927.1:901-11670 GCA_000785685.1 Uromyces viciae-fabae | reverse complement strand
TTACTTTTCTTTTTTTTTTCTTTATTTTACTCCTTTTCTTTTCGTTTTTTTTTCATTTAGTATGGTCGGCAATCATACTGCAGATGGCTGGCAACCCCCTGCCATATGGTCGGCGACCATCTGCAGTATGGTTGCCATGTTGAATTCTAGAATTTTTGTTTATTGCTAGATGAACTGAAACCAAAAAACTATTTGAACTCAAGGTTTGTTAAATTATAACTTAAGGAAGAAAGACAGTAGGAAGGTTGAGAGACAAGAGACTGATAGAATGACATTAGTTTTACGAGTCATTTAGCTGAAAGATTTAATGAGAGGAAAACTGATTCTCACCGGAACAATAATAGCTTTTATCTTTTTTATTAAGATTTAATATATGATGAGAAAAGAAGAAATAAAGAAATAATAGAAATAAAAGAAAAGAAATAAAATATAAAGAAAAACTATTGAAGATGATTGATTTGTTGAAAATTGATTGTTGTGTATGATTGATTTATTGTCCTCCTCCCTTTCTTCAAGTGATGCAAGTGTGAGAAGAGGAAACCAGATTGATGTGACAGACAGAGGTTCACAAACTTGATTCACGCAACAGTTCAATTCTAACATGCCAAACATCTGCAGTATGGTCAGTGACCATACTGCAGATATTCGCCAGCCATACTGCAGAGGGTCGCCAACCATCTGCAGTATGGTCGGTGACCATACTAAATAACATAAAAATAAAAATGAAAAAAAAAGTAAAGTAAAAAGAAAAAAGGAAAAATCAAAAAATAAAAATAAAAATAAAATAAAATAAAATAAAAATAGGGCATTAGTTTTGGCACCGCCCAAAGTTGGTTGTGCACCTCCTTTTGACTGCCAGAGGACTTCCGGTTTTTTTTGTTTTTTCAAATATATTTTAAAAATACTTCTAAACGTCCTAAAATTACCAAACTTTTTGAGTAGCCCTCTGAGCACCCCAACTACATATTCTGAGCTTTTTAGCTCGTAAAAAGAATTTGAGGTACTCCATATATAGGGATTTCACAAAATAACAAAAAAAATCAAAAAGAACAGTTAATGCAGGAAGGATGGGCTAGAAATTTTATCACATGTATTCCAACCTTATTGAAATTCAGCATAAAAATTTTATCCATGGGGAACCAAAAAAAGGTGCTTTTACGTTAATTCTTCAAAATTTTGGTGTATGGTATCAATTTTTGCAAAATTGAACGTAAAAGCAATTTTTTTTGGTTTTCTGTGGATAAAACTTTTATCCTAGATTTTAATAAGGTTGAAATACATGTGATAAATTTTCTAGCCCATATTTCCCGCATTAACCATAATGTTTGATTTTTTTTGTGATTTTGTGTAATCCCTATATATGGAGTACCTCAAATTCTTTTTACGAGCTAAAAAGCTCAGAATATGTAGTTGGGGTGCTCAGAGGGCTACTCAAAAAGTTTGGTAATTTTAGGACGTTTAGAAGTATTTTTAAAATATATTTGAAAAAACAAAAAAAACCGGAAGTCCTCTGGCAGTCAAAAGGAGGTGCACAACCAACTTTGGGCGGTGCCAAAACTAATGCCCTAAAAATAAAAATTGAAATAGAAATAGAAATAGAAATAGAAACAGAAATAAAAATAAAAATAGAAATAGAAACAAAAGAAAAAATTAAATAAAAAGAAAAAAGAAGATAAAAATGAAAATTAAAATTAAAATAAAATTAAGAATGAGAATAAAAAGAAAAAGAGAAAGATAAAGATAAAAATGAAAAGCTGATTGTAGCTTTTGATTTTAATTTTAATTTTTTTTTCTTTTTTCTTTTTCTTTTTCTTTTCTTCTTTATTTTATTTCATTTGTATTTGTCTTTTTTATTTTTATGTTTTTGATTTTGATTTTATTTTGCAGCTTATTCTTGTTCTGATTCTTACCTTTATCTTTCTTTTTCTTTCTGTGTTTATTTTTATTTAATTTTTACTTTTACTTTTATTTTTATGTTTACTTTTATTTTTATTTATTTTTTTTTTAGTATGGTCGCTGACCATACTAAATATCATAAAAAAAAAATATAAACAAAAATAAAATAAAAGTAAAAAGAAAAATAAAAGTAAAAGTAAAAATTAAATAAAAAGAAAAAGAAAAATAAAAGTAAAAATTAAATAAAAAGAAAAAGAAAAAAAAAATATAAACAAAAATAAAATAAAAGTAAAAAGAAAAATAAAAGTAAAAGTAAAAATTAAATAAAAAGAAAAATAAAAGTAAAAATTAAATAAAAAGAAAAAGAAAGAGAACGATAAAAATAAGAATCAGAAAAATAAAAATAAAAATAAAAATAAAAATTAGAATAAAAATAAACAT
This sequence comes from Uromyces viciae-fabae, assembly GCA_000785685.1. Classification (NCBI taxonomy): domain Eukaryota; kingdom Fungi; phylum Basidiomycota; class Pucciniomycetes; order Pucciniales; family Pucciniaceae; genus Uromyces; species Uromyces viciae-fabae. Next base: position 9,333 of record KN362927.1, on the reverse strand, counting down.
AAATAGAAGGGGAAAAATTAAAAGGAGAAGAAGATAGAAATAAAAAGAAAAATCAAGATAAAAATAAAAAGCTTATTGTAGCTTTTTATTTTTATTTTTCCTTTCCTTTTCTTTTCTTTTTCTTTTCTTCTTTATTTTATTTCAGGTTCATTTTTTTATTTTTATTTGTCTTTTTTATTCTTATTCTTATTTTTATTTGTCTTTTTATTTTTGTTTTTTTAATTTTTGTTTTATTTTTCATCTTATTCTCATTCTTATTCTTATTTTTATTTTTATTTTTATCTTTCTTTTTCTTTGTGTGTTTCTTTTTATTTAATTTTTAGTTTTTTATCCTTATTTTCTATCCTTTTTTTATTTTCTTTTATTTAGTATGGTTGCCAACCATACTGCAGTATGGTCGGTGACCCCTTGCAGTATGGGTGGTGACCATACTGTAGTATGGTTGGCAAGCCTCTGCAGTATGGTCGGTGACCATACTGTAGTAGATAGAGCCAAGTTACACCTGAGTTATAACAGAGATATACCTGAGATATTGAATGCCAACTGCATGCAGTTGGCAGCCTTTTCTTTGTGGTGTTAGTTGATCCAGAAATCAGTCAGCCAATAGATGACTTCTTGTGGCCATTTACGTGCCATCTTAATCCACCAATTCAACCTTGCTTGCAGAAAACTTGGGGGTCTAGGCTGGTGTGTAGATGGTGACAGGAAGACATCCGATCTCCAGCTGGCTCAGATGTGTCACACAGCATTAAATTTCATCCTCTGTATCATTAATATTAACTGACCAAGCAAACATGAGCTAAAAACTGTGACAAAGAGTTTGGCCCCAACATCACCTGCCAATCAACCTCAACTCAGCACATGCAGCTCAATCCAAACTTTCCCTTATACATTGCAGCCTTAATTCCAACCTGCTGGATTTGGTCAATTATGCTCCCTATACTATTTGATTTAAATGACCAGCTCCTATTTTCAGAATTATTGAGCTTTGACCCCGTCACATTTCCAAGCACCATTCCATTGCAAAACCCTTTCAAGAATCAATCCTCATACCATTCTGATTCTTCATATATCTCTGAAAATATCTCTTTCAGTCAATCCTCAATAACTTTCATATCACAAACTGCTTCTTCAAAGTTTCTCGAGGTTTACAATAATTTTCCTTATGTTGAAAATTTCAATATGTTAAACATTGACAAAATTAAACGCTTTAGAAATAAATGAGTACCTTTGTCAAAGAAATTCATAGCAATCCTCTAGATGCACAAAAATCCCCTCCAACCCATCATCCTCATCCCTTGAAAAACAACACAACGACTGTGTGACAAATGATAATGGTGAATTCTTGGAGAGTTAATATGGTTGTTGTTGTCCTGGATGGTGAACCTTTTCAGATTAATGGAGTCTTTGGACAGTCCAGAGGATGCATTTTTTGTCCTGACTAGTGATTTTTAGTGCAGGTGAACTGGACAGGACAGATAAAATGGTTTTTTTCCTGATGGAAAAGAGTGGCTTGAATTTGAGGCCAAAAATACCTTGTGACTGCAAATATTATGGAGCATGATTAGGAAAAAAGTGAGGAAGGTAAAATCTGGAATAAAAAGATCAGTAATGATGGTTGATTAATTTCAGGGATCAAAGCATCTTATTGCTAAATAAAATACTGCTACATACATGTGAAATGAAATTCACAATAGAAGATATTTATAAAAATTACCCTCCGCCCTCAAAAATAAAAAACCCTTGAAACCTAGACCTACCCCATGAAATAAAACATCATTTTCTTTCAAATTTTGAAAATTATTTCAATTCTAATTGGTTATTCCACTTTCAACCTAAAAAATCAGATCATGCATCTTTTGATAGCAGATGTGGTGAACTAAAAAAATGAACAAATTTGTTGGAGTTATTATTCTTGGTTTTTATCTGATTTCCCATTTTTAAATGTGTTTGATGAAGCCATTGATCTATTCTTTTCTAACTTGTTTTTTTTTTCAATGACCAGCATCCTACCATGCAGGACTTAGGGTGGAAAATAATCTTTATTGCAGAAAAGTAAGAGTAGTAAAAGACTAGAAAGAAAATATAACTGAATTCTGTTTAAAAATATAGATAATGCAGTAAGAAACATAACAATAAAGAAAGAATGCCTTTGTAATACAAATATAAAGATGAAATCAATGCAGTTGAAATCAGTAAATTTATGAATAGCAAGGAAAGTGCCTAGATTTTTATAATAAAGCATCCTAAGTACTTTGATAAAAATAGAATAATAAAAATAGAATAATAAAAATATCAAATAAATAAAGGGGGTTGTTTTTTGCACTGCCCAAAACCTGGTGCGCCGCCTTTTGACATCAGGAGGCTGTTGCGCCTTTTTCAATTGTTTTAAATATTTTTTAAAAATACTTTGAGATGTTTTAAGGTCACTAAATTGTTTTACCATCATTCTGAACCCCCCTCCTACATTTTCTGAGCTTTTTTAGATCCAAAAAAGAAACTTGAAGTACTCCATATTTTGGGAGTACAGAAAATCAAAAAAAAAAAATGCTTAATGCGGGAAAAATGGGCTAAAAATTTTATCACATGTATTTCAACATTATTGGAGTATAGGATAAAAAAATTCCATGGGGAAGCAAAAAAAGTATGCTTTACGTTTACTTTTGCAAGATTTTGGTACATGCACCAGTTTTTGCAAAAGTGAACGTAAAACCTATTTTTTTTGCTTCCCCATGGGAGATTTTTTAATCCCATATTTCAATAAGGTTGAAATACATGTGATAAAACCTTTAGGTCATAATTCCCATATTAATCATTTTTTTTAATTTTTTTTTTGATTTTGTGTACTCCCTAAATATGGAGTACTTCAATTTCTTTTTTTGGAGCTAAAAAGCCCAGAAAATGAAGGAGGGGGGGTTCCGAATGCTGGTAAAAAAATTTGGTGACTTTAGAACATCTCAAAGTATTTTTAAAAAATATTTAAAAATAAATTAAAAATGGTGTGACGACCTCCTGACGTCAAAAGATGGTGCGCAACAGGTTTTGGGCGGTGAAAAAAACGACCCCCTAAATAAAATAAATGAATAAAATAAGGCTTTTGATTTCCGCACATGGTCAAACCGCGTTTACACATGGATTTGACCGCCAGGGGAGTCAGATTTTTTTTTTCACATATTATCAAAAAGTACTTTTAAGAGTTCTAAAATTACCAAAAAAATTTCATAGTATCCTGAGCCCCCCTGCTTTATATTCTGAAGTTTTTAGAGCCAAAAAAAAAAAAATGAAAGTACTCCATATATAGATAGGGATTACACAAAATAAATAAAAAATAGTTCATGCGGGTAATATGGGCTAAACATTTTATCACATGTATTTCCATCCCAATGGAATGTGTGATAAAAATTTTATCCAGGGGGAAGAAAAAAAAGTATGTTTTACTTTTACTTTTGTAAAATTTTGGTACATTAAGCAATTTTTTTGCAAAATTAAACGTAAAATTTACTTTTTTTTCTTCCCCGTGGATAAAATTTTTATCCCACATTCCAATAGGGTGGAAATACATGTGATGAAATTTGTAGCCCATATTTCCCGCATTAACTTTTTCTTTTATTTTTTTTTTTGATTTTGTGTAATCCCTATATATGGAGTACTTCCATATTTTTTTTGGATCTAAAAAGTTCAGAATATGAAGCAGGGGGGCTCAGGATACTATGAAAATTTTTTGGTAATTTTAGAACTCTTAAAAGTATTTTTTAAAAATATTTGAAAAAAACAAAAATCTGACGTGCCCTGGCAGTCAAAACCGTGTGTAAAAGTGGTCTGACTGTGTGCGGAAATCAAAACCCTAAAATAAATAAATAAAATAAATAAAATAAGAAAGAAAAACATTGAGCACCAGCAGAAATTGGAGGACACCTGCTGGCAGTTGTCATGTGGTAACTTTCACACCACTTGTATTCTTACTTAAATTTTACCAATTGATTATTCCAATGTAACTTCAATGCACAGTGAATGTGCATGGAATATTATTATCATATGCTTTGAAGTAAGAAAAACAGTAGCAACTGAGATACCCACATTTTCTGCCAGGTGTCCCCCAATTTCTGCTGGTGGAGATTTGATGAAATGAAACTTGAGTTTTACCTCCACCAATTCTACTGTTGTCTCCTCCTGATTTTCAAAATGTCGTTGAATTCTTGTGAATTTTATTTTGGCAAGTTTTTATTTTATTTTTTGACTGGGCTCAATTGATAAATAATAAAATATGATAAAAACTATCTTAACACTACAAAAAAGAATTAAGCAAATGGCTGCACTTGACATGTGAGTTGCCTTTGTGCATGAAAGAAACTAATAATATATGACATATGGACCAATGATGAAACAGTTACTATACATGTATCACATATCATGTGTTATCATATTGAAATAAATGTATTCTTTATGTATCTGTTATCTGATAGAATAAATGTTTTTACAAAAATGTGAATTTGTTCACCCAGTCCAATACAATACAGGGCTTATTGGATCAACTCCATGCTGTATTGTATCAAAATACATGTATTTCTTATGTATCTGTTATCAGATGCAATACATATATAATTGTCAACTGTGTATTGCCAATACAGATACAATAAATGTATTTTAACTGTTTCACCCTTGTATGGAATGATAGAATGGAGCTTTGGAAAACTGCTGCAACTTTGTGGCTTGATGCAATGAGTTTCCAAAACTCCGATAAAATTTTGGTGCTTATGACCCTTTTTAATGCTTCAAAAATATAAATAATCCAATCAAAGCTCTCAGAATGAACCAATGCACTCAGATCAATTTAATATGTCTTATATTTTTGATAATCTGTTGTACACATAAAGATGTCCACACTTAAATTCTGGTAATTAATTTATTTATTAATAAATTAGTTTTTTATTCTGGTTTTTTTGTTTCCAATTGAGCTGGATCTTTTTTGTTACAATGTATGATCCAAAAAGCCCACTACAAGCCTCTAAAAGAGGCTAAGTAAATAATTTAATGACTGAACGTAGGAAGTGATTATGCAGTGTTGTCTCCGCCTTCCTGGGTGAGAATGCTGATGATGAAAGGGTAAAGGAGCAAGGATAAACCTGTTTTATTTTACAAAATAGAAGTTTGAAGGTTTTTTCCAGAAGCCAAGGGACCAGGGCTTGTGAGTCAGATACCCTATTTGTGAGCAATGGATACACACTGAAAGTTTTAAATGAAAATACTGTTTTATTGCTTATTCTTATGGTAATTAAGCAGTGTTATGAAATTGTGATATTTTTATAATTTCTAATTATATTGCCAATCAGATTGAATCAAAATTAGATCAGAAATTTGATGGGGGAACAAGTGAGGCAATCTCCTCACATAGAAAATGAGGGAGCTAATAAGGTACAATTAGAAACAGGGAAACAAAATTTATTTTACTACAAAATGCACATATCCTCTGAATGAACTGCTTGTAAATTTGACCTCAACCCATTTCATAAATTTTGTACTAGGGGAACTTGCTACGCCCTACCTCCAGATTTCTTTTCTTTACCCATATTTATGATGATGAATAAGTATATTCAATCTCTGTTGTAACTTAACAATAAAGTGATTTTGAATGTTGTTATGAGTTTCATGCAAACTATGATATTTTGACTAGATAAGCAGTGGTATATCTATAAGATGCACGATGATGTCTGCATGAACCATCACCGCTTGCAATAATACCATAATAATACTAATCCCCAACCAAATCAGGCCCTCCACTGCTCCAGCTGCCTTCCCCTAGACAAATCTAAACCAAAACCTCTTGGAAGGCTGAGATAAAGGCCCATGTTTGAACATGATCCTTTCTTTTGAAGCTTGAATGCAAGAAGATGATAAAAAATAATTCTTAATATCTTTGTTTTTTGTAATTTTATTAAGATTTTTTATTTTATTAAGATTTTTTATTTTATGAAGATTTTTTAATTGAGGATAAAAAAGGATAGTCAGAATTAAAGAATAAGGCAAGTGGGGCTCACACTTGGATTGTCGGCACAGAGTAAGAAGAGAATGGAAGAGCCAATGAATAAATTTTATTTCTTGAAAATATTTATAAGAAAAGAAAAAAATGATTGTGAAACCTAAGGAATAGAGAGCCCCCCCCCACTCAATATCCAGAGGGGGCCTAAATAATAAAGTAAATCAATAAAATAATGAAAAAAAGAACTAAGAGATTTACCAGGCAAATTTCGATAGAGCAGACTGACAACGCATGCAGATAAGCTAGACAAGATAGGAATTGCATCACAATTGTGGGGGGTGTTGAACCCAGAAAATAAGTTATAAATAGAATAAAAATAAAATAAAAATAAAATAAAAAATAATACACAGAGATAAGAAAAACACACAATGATTTAAAAGGCAGGGCTCATGGCTACAAGCTTATCCCAAGGGTGTATGATCAGACTACTTGTAAGATAATTCTCAGATTTATTTTAAACTATTAAAATAAAAAGAAATGAAGTAATAAGTTTTTTAAAATAAAAATAAAAAAATAAAATAAATTTTATTCATAGCATAGATTTAATATTTTTTAATGAGAGAGGCATAAGAAAAAGAGGAAAATTTCAACACTTTATTTAGTCCATTTCCTACTTTTATTTCCAGTTTAACCTAAGCTTAGGGGTTGTACCCAAATGGCTGGGTAGCAGGTATACTGACAGGTTGGATGCTGGGCAGGCTCATCAGAATTTTTTTTGCTCAAGTGTACTGATTTTGTTGGCACCCGGCAAAGGTCAGAATAACTGATAGGTATCCTGGGGTAACCCAATAATCTGGGGAAGCCCACAGACCATTTCTTGTTTCAAGTTCAATTTTTAATCTTTTCCTATAATATATTTATTCATGTATTTAGACTTATTTTGTTCATATAAATATTTTTTCCAATCAATAAGCAAAAAGGATAGTTTTTTACTATAATATATTTATTTTGTGTATTGTGACTTATTCTGTTCATACAGATATTTTTTTAATTCAAAAAGCCAACATGATGATCTTTTTCTTCTTTGTTTTTGATTTTTTTCAGTCAAATAATATTCAAGAAAGATAAAAAGAAGAAAAATCAAAGGACAATGAGTTCATTTTTTTGCAAGAAAATCTTCCAAAAGTGCAATTCCACTCCTTGCAAAAAAACAGTTGCTCAATTGATTGAGCATTGGGTGATGCTTTTTGAGGTCCAATAACTGTCTTTGTATTGGAGAATATTTGTTGGATGGGTGAAATAGTTGCAGGGATGGCCATCTCAGAGAGTGAGGAGAATAAATTTAATTGGCTGCTTTAATACTTCAATATATCTACATTGGTGTCTTCAGGTGGCTCAGTCAAGTATTGGGTGATTTAATTGATAACCAATTTGACTTGTTTTCTGGGTGCAAAAATATCCATTTCTAGTTGGGTCTGTTGAGAGCTTTTGTATTTTGGGGCAGTTTGATTATTATCCATCTTGTCAAAGTGGAGCCTCAGAAATGCTGTTGATAATGGCACAATTCTTCTCAAAGGAGTTGAGCTTGATTCTTAGATCAGTTATCATAGCTCAAAATGGGGCTGGTTTCTTAAAATCCTGCTTCAGGTACTTTCTGAGCTTCTTCATCATCTTTTGTGATGGTTAGACCAACTGGCTTGCATCATCAATTTTTTAAATTGAATCAAGGTTATTGATAAGTGAGATGCAAATTTGAATAGAAGTGTTGAGCATTGTGGAGTTTATATCTGTGTTAGAAATCTTGGGCAAAGGGGGAGTGGTATGCGGATCAAGTGGTGTCATTGTGCAAGCTGATCAATAGCTTTGGCAAAGGAGGAAAGTATCTGCAAATTTGACTGCTTTTAGTAGTGAGTGATTTCAGTGCATTTTCTAACAAAAGTGATATTGTGGAGAGTAGGGTTTTCGGGGGCTGAGTGCGCAGCTTGCTACAATGTTGAGCAAGCCAAAAATGTAACAATGAAAACAAAAATGATAAAAATATAAAGTAAAAATATAATAAAAACAAAATCATTAATTATTTTACAAAGAATGATAATTATTTGTTTAAATATTAACCAAAACCCAAATTTTATTGCATATTTGGATTCCTCATAGAAAAATAATGTGAGTCAATCACTGGAGGTATACTCAAATTCCTACTCCTTAACCACCTTTTGGCTACAGCTAGTAGTAACTACCAATTATGCTAGAAAAAACTAAATAGGGGGTGTCAAATATCACCAAACCAGACATTACAAACATGAAGTTTTTTTTTGGATCAAACCCGACTTTTTAATTTTGAGTTTTTCAAAAAGTCTTGACCCAACTGAGGTATTTTTTGAAATGCAGTTTTTCATAAAAACATCGTTTTTTGAGCCAAACCAGACAATTCAAAATAAGTGGGTTTTTTTGAAAC
>JNCO01008111.1:0-11672 GCA_000785685.1 Uromyces viciae-fabae | reverse complement strand
ATACTTTTGACGTATTTGAGGAGTGTCGCTTGAAAGGTTGTTTTGTAATTTTTGCAAAAACACAGTCTTCACATTCTAATGAATCAATTTCGGCCTTTGATACATTTGAGGGAATTAAATCTTTGATCCTTTCAATGCTAGCGTGACCGAGCGATTGATGGAGATTCGATAGAGTGGTTTGATAAGCTTGTAGGTCTTTTGAGCCAAAGGACGTAGGTTTTTGAATTGTAAATAGATTGTTTAGAATTTTTCCTTGAAGAATCATTCTGTCTTCTTTGATTACTTTAAATGTGTCATTTGATGCTTCGAGAATGCATTGTTGACTTATCAATGCACCCGGACTAATGAGGTTTACCATGATGTCAGGAACATATAAGCAATCTTTAAGTTGAATTTCTGTGTTGTTCCAACGAAGATGTACTACTCCTTTCCCTTTAATTGGCATAGATGCCCCTTCTTTGCCTGTTTTGATGCATTCATTGTTGACTGAGGTCATATTGATGAAATAGTGAGTTGAGTTTAAAATATGGGCGGAAGTATTCATTGTTGACTGAGGTCATATTGATGAAATAGTGAGTCGAGTTGAAAATATGGGCGGAAGCCCCGCTGTCGAGTATCAGATTATGATCTACGTTAAATTTATTTGACAATAATGAAATGAATGAGTAAAAGTGTGCAACGTTTGAAGTATTTGAGTTGGCAGCCTTGTTTTGCTTCTTTTTCCATTCGGCTTGTTGATCTCGCCACCATTCGGGGGCTAGATTCGAATGTAAATGCCAGCAGGATTCCTCATCGTGTTCTGCCTTTGGATTATGAAATCGATCAGTACAGCGTATTGATCTTTTTCTTTCATTCTGTTGCTTATTTGTATATAGTGAGGTAGATGATGGAACTAAGTTCTTTTCCGTAGATTGTGCCTTCATTTCGTTGTCGATTTGTATCAAGTGGCCTAGTACTACGTCGGAGTTTATTTCTATTTCAGAATGCATGATTTGCTGACGCAGTGCAGATAGCGAATTCGGAAATTTGAACAAGATAAGGTATGCTATCACATCTTCGGGTAGCTGAAAACCCACTGATGCTAGCTTCTTCATGTGAATGTGAATTTTAGTTATGAAGGTTTCTATTTCCTCGTCCTTAAAGGTAAGCCAAAGAAAATCCATGAAAACTCTAGCCTTATTCGCTGTTTGAGAGGACGCGAATTTCTTCTTTGAATCGTTCCATAGCTTTGAAGCATTCTTTGCGTTGGAAATGTTCACCACCGTGCTGTGCGTTTTGTGATCGATTTTGGCTAGGATCATCAAGACCGTTTCACGATTATCTTTCTCATTTAATATTTGATTCGATTCGAGTTGGTTGTATACCCCCCTAATCTCGAAGAGAAGAGAAATCTTATCCGCCCATATTGCGTAGTTGTCCTCATTTAACTTTGGTATGTTTTCAACCGCCGCTTTGGTTGCTATTTGAGCATACCAATCTTCAGTACTCCCCCGACCTACTGCTTCTAACTGTTAGGAGTCTTCATATTCATCAGTAAAAGATGTTTGAGAAAATAATTTTAAAAAGATGAATTTCTAGAAGCAGTAAACTGAAAAGAAAACAAGTTAGGTTTATTTTTGAGAACAATAAAAGATAAAAAGAATATATTTTAGATAATAAGAATAATTTTGAAAAGAACAAACTCGATACTGAAAATTGTTAGAAAAGATATTTGAAAAGATTTTTGAGGCAGGGTGATTTAGGATTGAGGATTTAGCAAGAGCTAGATAATTTGATAATTGATTAATTAGCTTGATTAAGTTGATTTTATGAAAGAAGGCAAGATCTCACCACAAGCACGATTGATTTTTGAAAAGATGGAATTTTTGATTCGATTTTATTTAAGAGAAGAGAAATAGAAAAAGAAATAAGATAAAAAGAATATATTTTAGATAATAAGAATAATTTTGAAAAGAACAAACTCGATACTGAAAATTGTTAGAAAAGATATTTGAAAAGATTTTTGAGGCAGGGTGATTTAGGATTGAGGATTTAGCAAGAGCTAGATAATTTGATAATTGATTAATTAGCTTGATTAAGTTGATTTTATGAAAGAAGGCAAGATCTCACCACAAGCACGATTGATTTTTGAAAAGATGGAATTTTTGATTTGATTTTATTTAAGAGAAAAGAAATAGAAAAAGAAATAAGAAAATGAAAAGAAAAGAAAAGAATTGAAGTTTAAGATGTGTTTGATTGAGTTGATTGAATTTGATTTGAGTTGAATGTAGTTTGAGTTGATTGTTGATTGTTGTCGAGATTTGAAAATTAAGATGTTTTATTTATTTGATTGATTTATTTTTAGTACGGCAAAATCTGTGAAACTTAGGTGAAACTCAGGTAAACATTGAAATATTGGTGATTTCATTCTTACAAGAAATGTTTTAATTTATTACTTTACTAGTTTTATTCCTAGCTCTGGAATACTTGATGAAATTTTGAACTTGTTCTTGATTTTGTTGAAGAAGATGAGCAGTTAAGAAGAATGGCTACAGGAGAACGTGTGTGAAGACAAAGAAGGAAAAATGTGGTGCGGAGTGGAACCCCCTGGCAATTCTGCTATGCCTCAAAAAACTCAACAACTTTTGTAGTCAAATTTTTGATAGCAAAAAATGTTCATTGCAAATACTTTATTTTGGGAAGTGATTATCTAGACTATCATAAAATATCACTGTTATATTACCCTGAAAGGTGCTTCACTTTTAAAGATGACTGTACCAGACATTTTTATATTAACAGTATTTATAATGGTATTCATGATAATTTTAATGCCAGAAAAACATTCTGTGAAGAACTTCTACAAGAATCCAAGATTAATCAAAATCTGACCTTATCTCAAAAGACTAGTCTGATGAATGTACTTTTTGATCAAAATTTAGCCTTTGCTACCGTAAATGAACCATTTGGTGCTGTCAAGGGTCATGATTTGAAAATCAGTTTGACAATAGACAAACCCTATCCACCAGCACTTAGGAGACCTCCTTACCCTGCTATTACTAGGAGCAGAGAAGCTTTAGGAGAACATATTTCTTCTCTGCTCAGATTAGGGATAATAAGGAAAGTTGGAGCCAATGAGAATGTAGACATAACTACTTCTGTAGTAATAGCATGGCATAATAATAAATCCAGACTAGTAGGAGATTTTAGAGCTTTGAATTCTTACACTACCCCTGATAGATATCCTATGCCCAGGATTATTGAATCACTGACTAAATTACATAAAGCCAAATTCATCACTTGCATGGATGTTTTGAAAGGTTTTCATCAAAATGTGGTTCACCCTGACAGTAGAGAATATTTAAGGATAGTGTGTCATTTGGGAGTGTATGAGTACTTAAGAATGCCTTTTGGTATTAAAAATGCACCTTCTCATTTTCAGAGAATGATGGATTCAGAGTTCCACCAAGAATTAACTGAACAATGGTTGATTATATATATTGATGATATATTTATTTTTACTTCCACCTGGGAAGACCATTTGGCTAAGATTAAAGTTGTTTTGCAAAAAATCATCAATATGAATATGAAAATATCCTTGTCTAAATGTCAATTTGGCTTTGGAGAACTCAAAGCTTTGGGACATGTAGTCAGTGGTCTGTCATTAGGAATAGACCAAAATAGAGTGGCAGCAGTATTACTGAAGCCAATTCCCCAAAATTTGAAAGAGGTACAAAGCTTTTTAGGATTTGCTAGCTATTATATGCTGCATATCAAAGATTTTAATCCAATGGCATCAAGTTTTTATAAGATCTGTAGCCCAAATGTAGTCTTTGAAATGACTTCTGAGAGAGTCAAATCTTATTTAGAAATTAAGAAAGCTCTTACTTCAGCCCCTCTTTTATTTCATCCTGATCCAACAAGACCTTTCAAATTGTATGTTGATGCTTTTATGGAAGGAATTGGTGCTGCACTGCATCAAATTCAAATAGTAAATGATAAACCTACAGAAGGAACCATATGCTTTATCTCCAGACAGCTTAAAGAATCTGAAAAGAAGTATGGTGCTTCTCAATCGGAATTTTTGTGTTTATTCTGGGCTTTGGACAAGTTATATTATTATTTGGATGGATTCCAGTTTGAAGTAATTACAGACTGTACAGCTCTAAAATCACTTCTTAATATGAAAACACCAAACGGTGCTTCTCAATCGGAATTTTTGTGTTTATTCTGGGCTTTGGACAAGTTATATTATTATTTGGATGGATTCCAGTTTGAAGTAATTACAGACTGTACAGCTCTAAAATCACTTCTTAATATGAAAACACCAAACAGACATATGCTTAGATGGCAGATAGCCATACAGGAGTGGAGAGGTTCTATGACTATAGTTCATAGAGAAGGCATTATTCACAAAAATGCTGATGGATTGTCCAGATGGGCTCTTCCCAATGATAATTCTAATCCAGCATGGGATCCAGAAAATATTGAAAGAGATGTCCCTATCATGGCCATTAGCATTCATCATTTGTCATCCTCTTTTTGGGACCTGATTGACAAATCTTATGATGAAAATAATAACACAGCTCTGTTGAAACAAATTCTCCAATCTAAGTTTAAGGAAAAAACCATGATTGAAAAATTAGAACAGCCTTGGAAAAAACACTTTGATGAAGGCAGATTTGTTTTGTTAGATGGTCTGATTTATCACAGGTTTGAGCACAATTGTGCTTTAGTATTAATACAACAAGGTCATCAAGACACCATCCTTGCAGAATGCCACAGCAATGTTACATCAGGGCACATCTCCAAAGAAAGGACTGTAGATCGAATCAAATCTGTTTCTTGATGGCCTAACTGGAGGAATGAGGTCTCTTTATACTGTGAGTCATGTGACAGATGCCAAAAAGCAAATAAAGCTACTGGTAAAAGATTTGGATTGCTTCAAGAAATTGAAGAACCAAAGAATAGATGGGAAACCATTAATATGGACTTTGTGACAGGTTTACCACCTGGGGGAAAAGAAACTTTTAATTGTGTGCTTGTAGTAGTTGACAGATTTTCTAAAAGAGCCAGTTTTTTACCATGTTACAAAGATAATACAGCTATGGAAATAGCTTTGATTTTTTGGAATAATATCATCAGTGATGTGGGTTGCCCAAGGGTCATACTTACGGATAGAGATCCTAAATTCACATTTGAATTTTGGCAACATCTTTTTGAATTGTTAGGTACTAAATTATCATTTTCTACAGCATACCACCCTCAGACAGATGGTTTAGCTGAAAGAATGATCCAAACACTTGAAGATATGATAAGAAGATATTGTGCCTTTGGTCTGGAATTTAAAGATACTGATGGGTACACACATGACTGGGTATCATTATTACCAGCTTTGGAATTTGCATATAATTCAAGTACCCATTCAACAACTAAAATTTCTCCATTTGAATCGGAAAGAGGTTGGATACCTCATATGCCCAAAGATTTACTCCTTAGTAAATCCATAGAAATACATCCCACTTCAGATTGCTTTATGGAAATGATGAAAAAATCTGAAGTATTTGCATCACAGTGTGTGAATCAATCTGTTCAATATAATAAAGAAAAGTGGGAAAAATCACATAAAGATCATAACATTCAAGTAGGTGATATGGTCCTTGTATCAACTATCAATTTCAATAATCTAGGAGGAAACAGAAAACTTAAAGATTCTTTTTTAGGACTTTTTCTTGTTCTGAAATTTCATGGTAAAAATGCAGTAGATGTCAATTCAACAGAAGGTTTTGATAGAAAACATCCAGTTTTCCCTATCTCCCTGAGAAAGAAATATGTTTCTAATAACAAAGATACAGATTCAAGTGTGAAAGTAATAATTCCACCATTTGTAGAAGATTTTGTTCAAACACCATCTAAAATCTTGAAACAAAAAATTGTAAGACAAAATGGTCAAGACAAGGATGTGGTACTCAGAAAATATAGAGCCCAAAAAAGAGGAAAGAATTTCTCTGAAGAGTAATTCTTCTTCCTGGTGGTGGTGAGTGTCAGCCCTGAGACTAAAAATAGTCCAAAAGGGCATACATCAAGTTTTTTTTTATTTTTTTATTTTATTTTATTTTTTACATATTTATTAATTTTTCTTATTTTTCATGACTATATATATTATTATGAATGAGTGTTATCAAAAAGTGCTATAACTTAATGGTTAACAGACTCAACTTCAAACTTTAAAAGATATACTGTATCAAGAACAGGTTCAAATCCCACTCTTAACACAATTATGAAATATATATTAAATTTGTACAAAAATTAAGGAAAACTACACTTTCAGGAAAGTCTCCTTGAAAGCGTGAAATATTTTCCTCTCCTTCTATTTTCATGATTTTTTCAGTACAAGGGTAAATTGATGATCCCATAAGACATTAATTTACCCTTGACAATCAAATAATTTTCCTTTGAAGATTCCACACTTTATGGAAATCTTCATAGGAATGTTTTATTGGGATTCAATAAACCCCAACCATTTTTACTAAGAGCGCCCTGGCTATACAGAATACTATAAATAGAAGTCTGACAAGCTTGCTCTCAGGAGAGACAGAGAAAAAATTAGACATAAATACTTGTATCCTTTATTAATAATAAAAAGAATCCAAGGTAAAGTCTAAAACACCCACTCTTTCTCTCTTAAATCCCTACTAGGCTCTCAACTCCTCCCTGGCAGAGGACAGTACTTTAATAAGTACTAATATCTAATTCCAGCTTGGTAGAGGATATCCTCACCAACCTCCCCCATTGACGCTAGATCAACAGAGGGGCTCCACGGTTGGAATACTGTGTGAAAGACTTCTTTTTAGAAGTAGCCATGGCTTAATCTAATAGATTAGCCTTGTTGATAATAAAAATAACATTGTGTCAGCAATATCACGGCCTTTAGGCAACAGAGATATAGCTGCAGCTACTACAGCTCTCACATTAAGATGTTGTTCAGTGAGTTCAAATTTTCCCATTCACGTTTTGAAATCTCATATCCTTTGAAATAATGGCATGATGATGAATTTCCTAAATACTTATCTGATTCATCTTCAAGGAGCTGGCCAATAACTTTCCTGGCAGCATATGCCCTATGCCAGCTATCGTAGGCATTCCAGCGGATTCCATAACCAGGTATTAACTGAGGACCAGTGTAGCCAATTCTTTTAGCTGCGAGTTTGAATTCAGCTTGCCTGGCTGCTGTGGCTGTAACTTGGTGGCAGATGTATTCAACCTAAACAATTTGGGGTTCCAGATCCAGAAAAAATTTATTATTTAATAAATCAAGTCTTGTCTTTGTTGGTTAAAATTTAGCTGACATACCTTAAGTAAAGTGTGGCTGATTTCACCATTATCATCTCTCACCTATTCCACAGCTGAAGTCTCAGAATCTTCTTTATTGCTTTCTGATGAATGGCCTTCTGAGGCATCCTCTGGATCAACATCTATATCTTCATAATTGTCCTCCCCAACATCATTGATTTCCATGATATCTTTATCAGAAGTGTCTCCACCAGTCTGAACAACATCTGAACCCTCTTCTGCTTTGGTGATAGTCTGAAGAGTTGGGAAATAGCCCATATTTCTGGATGATTTGTTTGAGCTTGTTGGAATCTTGAGAGCCTTTAAACCAGCTCCCAAGATTAAGGCTATCACATGACAGAAACATTGTGGGTGATTATGGAGATGATCATCAAAGTTGCCATTTTTTCTTCGGATAATTGGAGCCAATTCTTTGGCCATTGTAAAGTTGTTACTTCCTGAATCAGTTGTTAGGGAAAAGATGTAGATAAAATAATAAAGAATGAGTCAGGACCAAGTGGGATATGCAAATTGAGTCTGAAGGATAGATAAAAAGCTTATCTTTTTGTGAAGCCCATGCTTGATCAGAAAATTGGAAAATGTTTGGGCCAAGTATTTACCATTGTGGTTCCAGGAAACATACTTCAGAGAAAGTTGTTGAGAAACATATTCCCATTCCTTGTTGATGTAGCAACAGGAAATACCAATAAATACTTTTTGATTACCCTTGGTTGTCCAAACATCGGAAATCAAGCTGATCTTAGATTCTGAATCCTATGATAATGAGTTTTAATCAGTGTGCTACTTCCTTTTTTATAGTAGACAAAATCAGAATAACTCAAACTCACATGAATTGATTTGATGACCTGCTGTTGAAGATCTAAATACAGCTTGTGTGCATAGCTGGCAGCCCAAGTTGAAGAGAAAACCACCACATTCGCATTGAAGAAATACAAAGTTACACGCAAATAGAAATCATCAAAGCGAGCCCATGAAAGTGAATGTTGGATTACCCAGAATACCAACAGTTTGTTCATTGTTTTATTATCAAAACGACCTTTTTGAATATATTGGGTGAGTGTACCACTGGTAGATTCAGTTTTTTTTATTTTTTTCAGTGGCAGCAGAGAATAATTCATTTGAGATTGGGGGTAACTTAGCACCCTTGCTGATGGCCTTTGCTCGCCCAACACAGGCTTTACGTAGCTTAGTCTGGCTCCCAGTGCCATCATTGCGCTCAGTCTGAGTGAAAGACCCATCTCAATGTGTGCTTAGGTTTGAGTTGGTCGAGGAATTCACCCTCACAGTCATTCACCACAGTCTTTGGGCACCAGCGGCATTGATAGGTGGCCCCACCTTCTTTCTGTAGATTTACCACAAAATTATACATTGAACCCTGAAATGAATTTGAAGGATTAAAAAAAATTGGGACTTGCCTTAACCTGATCAGGAGCCTGGTAGCCATCAAAAAAGTATGAGAGAGGGTTGTCAAAACCATTGTTCCGCTTTGAGCTGGTTTTTTTGGCTTTGGAATTTTCATTTTCTGAATCCTGATCAATATCCACTTCAGTATGAGCATGGTTGGAATAATTTTTGACGGGAGCAGTGTCACTAGATGGATTGGGAGACTCAGAGTTGATTTCAACCGTTTCTTTTTGGATCTGAATTTTTGATTGTTTATTACAAGGTGCATTTGATGGGGTCTGAGCTGCAATTGCAAGTGATTGCCATGAGTCTTCATGTGTCTGGATGAAACCTGGTAGTTCTAGAGGTGTTCGGATCCGAGAAGACTGCCTGGTGGTGCAAATTTGGTAAAGAGGAGTGGTCTTTCGTTCTTCAGGTCAGACATTGAGTGTGATTCAAGAGTTGAGGATGATACAGCTAGCTAGGAGCCTGAGGGTAGTGGGAAGGATGATCTAGACAAGGGTTGTACTGTTGGACTTCTTGTTTGAGTGATGCTATTTCAAGGGTGATTGGGTTGGCAGGTTTAACGGGTTTAGCGGGTTTAGCGGTGTAGTGCACTAATTTAGCATTTTACCCGCTGCACCATTGCGCTACCACTAAAAAATAGCGTTAGCGGTGGCCAGGGCGCTAACTACAACAGCCCATGGGGCCGTGTAGCGGACTGAACGCTAAGCTACCACTCAAAATAGCCGTTTTCCGCTACGCTAAAGCCAACAACAGTCATAGTTAGCGGATATCCGCTAAGCTACTTGTGTAGCGCCGCTAAGTGTAATTTAGCGTAGTGTTTGGGTGTTGGGAGTACACAAAATCACAAAAAAATCTAAGGGAATTATAGCCTAAAAATTTTAGCACATGTATTTCAACCTTATTGGAATATGGGATAAAATAATTTCCCACGGGAAAGCAAAAAAAAAAATGTGGTTTTATGTTTCCTTTGCAAAAACTGGTGCAAGTACCAAAACTTTGCAAAAGTAAATGTAAAACATACTTTTTTTGCTTCCCTGTGGAAATATCTTTTTATTATCCCCATGAGGTTGGAATACATGTGATAAAATTTTGAGCCCATATTTCCCGTATTAACCTTTTTATAAATATATTTTTTTTTTGATTTTGTGTACTCCCCAAATATGGAGTACTTCAAGTTAGTTTTTGGAGCTAAAAATCTCAGAAAATGAAGAAGGGGGCTTATGAATGCTGGCAAAAAATTTTGGTGACTTTAAAACACCTTAAAGTATTTTTAAAAAATATTTAAAAAAATTGAAAAAGGTGTGACAGCCTCCTGATGTCAAAAGAGCGTGTGCAACAGGTTTTGGGTGGTGCCAAAAACAACCCCCTTCAAAAATAATAAAAACAAAAGAAAAAAGGGAAATCACAAAGGGCACCAAAAAATTATGAAGGGCTCCTGTCCTTTTAAAAAAATCTGATAGGGGTTGTAATCAGCCCCCAAACTTGAATTTCAGCCAAAAAAAAACCCTATTTATCATTGTTTATGGATTTCATTAATAAAAAAGCCAAAAATAAATATATTTTGGGACCCAAAAGCCCCCAAAAATTTTCCAGATGGCCCTTTCCCGTGAACCTTAAGAAGAGTGAATGTAAGAAACATTCAAACTATATTATAAAAGCCAAAAAAAAAAAAGAAAATAACAAATAACAAAGTGATATAAATCAAGAAAATAGTATAACTATTCTACATCAATAATTTATTTATTAAGCCTGGTTGATTTTTGTTCTGGGGGGAATAACAACTCCATACCAAGATCCAAGTTTTTCTGAATTGTTTTTTTCCAAGCTTTGGCTTCCTTGGAGGCATACCAGTTCCAAGAGGCATCAATTTTGGGTGCTGGCCAATTATCAGAGGAGAATTTGAAGGTGAAAATGTGAGCCAGTTAATCTATGAGAATCACGAAGATGAGGGGATTATTTGAATGGAAATCAGGGGGAAAAGTAAGAGGCAGATAATTGGCAGAATATTTGGATAAAAGAACTACTGGTCATTTATAATTTTCTGCCAATAAGAATCCATGGGCTGGGAAAGAGAACCAATAACAAGGGGGAGCTGATTCAGAGAGGTAGTTAAGACAATTTTGGGATTTTTCAAAAGTGTGGTCATAGAAATTATCCATGAAATTGTTTTCTTTGAATAAGGGATTAGTGTCCAACTCTTTTACCATTTCTTGCCTTACCTGAAGCCAATTTTCTTGTTTCCTACCTAGGCTAAATGCTGCTTCTCTGAAACCACAATTTCCATCACCCATGACATCATGGACAAAACTGATCAGGGGGAGGGCAGTAGCTGGAGAAATGAGGTTATTTCTGGGATACTGTGCAGCATTTATATTATTAATATACCAAAAAAAAGATGCACACACTGATAAAAAATTACTCACTTTCTCCAAAGGCACTTAATAAAAATCCCCAGAAGGACAGGAAGTTGAAATTGTGGAAGGAAGCTGGGGAGATTAGGAATAGAAATAAATGAGAAAGAAATAATCATAAGAAAATGAAATAAAACTCACAATTTCACTGGAACAAGTGCACTTTTCTCAAAGACTTCCTTTCCCCTGGGCCTGTAAGTAGCATCTTCCTCTTCTTCATTTCCCTCTTCCTTTCTTCTCTTGATCTGTCCCAGAGTGAGAGTATTGGATAAAACCCTTTTCTTCTGGACCAAAGTACCAGACCTCTGCAAGAATGGAAAATATTAAATTGGATGGTAAAAAAAAAACAAAAAAAACAGAAAACTTGGATTTTTGATAGTTTCTAATGGATCTGGTAGTTCCTAATCACTGCTCTCTGCTTCAGTTACAAATTCATCCTATGGAACCAGGAAAAAATTAAATGGAAAGAATTAGAAGTGGTCAAATAATATAAGATAAAAAACTCACCTCTTCTTCTGATTC
>JNCO01008094.1:0-11679 GCA_000785685.1 Uromyces viciae-fabae | reverse complement strand
TTGACTTGAAGAGTTAATTTTAAGGAGTCTTCGAGTATGAGTAAAAATATCAAGACAGAAAAAGAAATGAAAATGGAAATTAAAAATAAATTAAATATGAAATAAATAGAGTATCTACAGTGGTGAATTAAATACTACCCTAAATACTCAACAAGAAAGAACAAAGATAATAAAAGAAAAGTATCTTTAGTGAATCAAGAAGAAAATGTAATATATGAGCCCATTGGCATAATTTTAATGTCACAACAGCCTGAACATGATAAAATACTAGGCACTAGAGAGTTTAGTTTAGTATAGTATTTAGTGTAGTTTATTTTATAGAATAGAATAGTTATTTGGATAGTAGTTTAACAAGTATGAGATTCATTTAAAGATATTTAATCTTTAGTCACTAGAAATCTAACAATGGTTGGCCAGCGAGGGATCTCATCTTGATATCTAACTTTGGGTGACCACTTGTTAATTCACTCTGTACCATCAGGGGCAATAGTCTTCAATTTTGCTGCATCTGCACAGCAAATGCATCCTTTCTTCCTTGTAAAATGATGGTTGAAGAAGGCTTCCTTTTTCTCTGGTGGGTATAGATGCAGCAACACCTCCAAGTAAGGCAATCTTCTTTGGCAGTGAGCATTCCGGTGCACTCATTTTCATTTTGGTTAATCAACTAGACATCAGGTTGAGCGGGAAGGTTTGTTATGGAATTATTCATCTGGATTCTCATAAAGAAGCTCACTTCCTAGTAACTTATTTCAGTGATGGAAAAGGAGGATTTTGACTAAGGTAAGCTGGTTTGGAATCCTTGATTCCTGCTGACTTAATTGTTCTGGTGGGTGCTGAATGACTAATTGGTACTTGGAGTCCTGAATTGTTCTTCAATGTTGTGGCCGTGGATGGATTTGAAGAAATTCAAGTTACACATTCCAAACTTCAAAAAGGTGGAGATTGTGTTTTTTTGATTTCTGAAACATTGGGCCAATTCATGCCAGGGCCACCACAGTGTATTTGTTGATAAGATTTAAGGTTGATATCCGATTAAACCCCCGAAATGTTTCAAGTCCCTTACAAAAACATCACAAAGCTCTTGTTCAAGATGTACAACTTAAAATATCGGCAAAAAACAGTTTGTTCCTCCGTCTCCAACAAAAAGATTTCGGAATGACTACTGAGGTGAAACCAAACATATCAGTTCACACGCATCAAGTAAAAATCACTGGTCCTGGAGATCAAGATAACTCAGTGAACCTTTTATTTTATTTCACAAAACTCACTCAATCCATGTTAATTTATATTGGCACTCAAAGTCATCGTGATGAATCAGCCATTCAACCTTGCTTGGCTAAAGATTGGTCATGCGCTCTCCCCCCTTCATCAGTTAAGTATCTTATTGATTGTCAGGTTTCTATAAGTTAGGTTTTCTGAAATTTCATTTGTGTTTTCAGTCCTTTGCTGCAGTCTCAACTCAGTTAAATTCTCTCGACCCCACACATGCTTTCAGTCAAGCTTTGGCGAAAAAAATTGGTGAGTTATTCCCCCTTTTTTTAAGTCAGAAAAAGTATTGTGAAACTCAGTTATTCAAAAACAAACACGCGAGACGAAAACGTGCATCCATCTCTAAAGATACATTTTTTTTTTAGCTCAGAGGTTTAAAATGCAGGCCTTTGTTTCTATAGATCTTCCCCTCACAGTCATTGCCTCCGAATCTCAACTCAGAATAGAACTCGAAAAACAGCTTTTTAATCAAATCAAAGCCTTACTGTGACTCAACTCACAGGGAAAACAAAACACACAGACAGAAAACGGAGGGCTCCAATGACTTGAAAGAAACTAAAATGCTGTTCGACTTACCATTCAATATTAATCTATATTAAGAACAAGTGCCTTTATTGCACTAAAATTATTGATCATACTTGATTTTGTTACTCAGTAAACGTAGTTTGCTTCGTTTGATTAGCTCTAGCATTACAGATATACTTATGAGCTATTCAAGCTGGATTCATTCTTGCATTTAATTGCAATTGATAGAGACTGTTCATGTGGTTGGTTTGATTGTCATCGGGTTGAAAACCATCAAAATTTTTAACTTCCTGGGAACCCACTTGAAAATTTCTTGACATTGGTGGATCCTGGACTCTCATCCTGATGGCAGAGCAGGCCCATACTACACCCGTGGCAATTGGCCATCCATGGCTTCGAAAAGGCAGAGGATATCAGCGGCTACATATCACTCATAACAAAGAGGGATACATTATCAACATCGAACTAACCCAGAACCCATGATGCCACGATTTTTCATATTGATTTGACCAACATGCGAGTTCTCCTGAAAAAGATTACACCAAATTGACGCCAAAATATATCATCTCAGCCTCAATGCCTCCCAACCATGGGGATTGATATCACATTCAGATGAACATACCACAAGAAATCCGGTGCTCCAACGTTGGTGAGGCTCAATCATATGATGCATAGATCCGATCGCAACGTATCCGGACACGACGTTCGGTCCAGCCGCTAGTCTGGCGGTAGCAACAATATATGAGGCCGTATCTTCATATCCGATCGTTTTTCCTCGCAACAGCAATGCCTGTGAGCCCCCTAGCGTGATATCGAGAGGTAAGGCCCCCGTTCCACCGTTTGAGGTAGGCATATCACGAATGACGGTAAAATCAGACATTGTAATTCGTCGACTAGATCGCGTTAAGTATGAGAATTCTATAAATCCAGAAGATTGAATGTTCCTAACCCAACAGTCTTCAGCTCCTCCGATTCTGATCGGTAAAATGGTTGGCGTCCCAACTACTAAACTAGAAGATGAAGGGCTTTGCGAAATCACAAAATTTTCAATCCCAGCTTGCTGCACTCGTGTTGGTGGGTGGTAGCTGATAACCTTAGCAGTGCTTTCAGATGAAGATAAATCAATTGAATCGGTCAGAGGGACTTGCCAGGTGATTAGGTTACCATCGATTGCGGTAATTTCTCGCTCTTGATTGACTTGTGTACCGGTTGCAAGCCAAACTTGCGGTTTACCATCTCGAATTAAAGTACTCATTCCCATTTGATCAAGCCATGATTGAGTGACAAGACGCTGTAAAGCGATGCTTTGACCGACCTTCCATTTGCTTGCATCTTCAACTTCAACAGACCTTGCCCCAACCCCAACGTAAGATTGAGTTATTGAACTCGAGCCATCTTCCTCTCGAGTCGTACCGACAGCCTGGGGATCTCCTATTTGAAAAAGGTCTCTAGGGGGACCTGAGACTCGGAAAATGGTTTTGGATGGTGTGCTAGATTCACCTCGTAAAACCACCGAAGAAGACAGTCTTATACTGTTATTGCTAGATAATAAATATTCACCAGCTTCGAATAGAATCACTCCCGGGTTGCCACTCATAGAATCAATTGCAGATTGAATTTCTTGGGTCCTGTCGGCCTGATCGCCGGCTGGCGAAAATGTCATTACAATTTTATCTATTGAAGGGATGGGCACATTACTGGACTCATATCCTGCGTACGAAAAATCCGGTATGACATCACCAGGATGCGAAAATTTGAAATAACTGAGGACCGAATTAGGGTCTGATACGTTAAAATTTGTGTTGATAGAGGCACTGGGAGTGATGCGAATAATTGAGTTGGTTTCTGGGCTTGGCTGAATTGCTTCAGCTTCTTCACGTTTGAGATATTTCTTGCCGAGATTTCTTCTGAATTTTAAACCAAGCGTTCTTGAGGACTGGGCAGACATCATGAAATGTGCATTTAAAATTAAAACGAAGAAAATAATATCCAATCCTAACATTCTTTGAAATTGCTTGCTCAACAAGTTTTCAGTTCTCCTCTTACTCTGCGCATCCCTAAACATATTCTTGATTGTTATTGTTGTAATGTTTTGATCGGTTCCCCAAAAAAAAAAAAAAAAAAAAAAAAAAGTATTTGATTGTTCTGGAATATGAGATAAAACAGATTATTAGTTGAGTCGTCCAGCGAACTGGATGTCTGAAAAGAATTTTCGATTGGTGAATAGGATATTATCAGCAAGCTGAATAGCAAAGTTGAGAAATGGGGTGAAATTGGCCAAGAAACTGAAGGTCCAGCCCAAGTAAGTGATGGTGATCCCAAATTCGCAAGTTTCTCAGAGCAAATTGAGACGATGGATATAACAGTCCAGCTGGAGTTTTCCTGAAACTCTAGAGTCCAAAAGAACAAACACAGTTCCGGATTGGCAGATGGAAAATACGATAGGTAAACAGAGGCTCAGGATGTTTGAAGGTTAATGCATAAAAGTCAACAGTCTTCAAATTTAAGAAAAGTGCATCAAAGGTTGTGACTTGGTTCTCTGACACAGCGGATAAGTAGTCTAATTTGCAAGCCGCAATTCATGAACGGGTGCGAATTGGTAGCTCGCATCGATAGGCCGTTATCTTAAACGCCCGACGCTTAACTGTCGCCAGGTATTGCAATCCATATATAAGATGAGCTTATAGCGTCAGATAAATAGAAACAGTAATGACTAGACCGGTCTGAATTAGAATGGAGACAATGTTTCTGTGAGGCTAAGAGTGGACGAAATTATTTATTCCAGCAAGAACCATTAGTGGTACAAGACTATGAAATGAAACCAATGAGATGAGTAATGAAGTATAGAATAAAAAGAAGGAAATGAGATATAAAGAATTTATAACGATTGGAAAGAATATGTGATGATGAAAAAACCAAAGCGTATATTAAAAATCAATGGAAAAAAAGAAATAAAAATGAATGATGAATTTTCTTTGGTTCTCGCTTCTAAATAATAAAAAGAATAATAAAAATAATACACCATGAAAAGAGTAAGTGGTCTCAAATTAAAGAGACATCCTTTTCCAATCAGGGAGCAGATGTTCCAGTCGAGTTCGGAGCCACGGGAATTCCTCCATTGTTCGATACATTAATTCATAACGTCCATCTTTATGAATAAGTAAGCCAGGCATAACGCCCGGGTGCTTGCCGAATTCCACGAACCATTGCGAATCAGGGCGAAGCTGAAGCGCAACGAAATGCCTGTCAAATATTATTGAGGCTACTCTCAATGTGAGAAGATCACCCTCCACTCCCTCTTTCTTCATATTGGAAATGTATGCTTGAACCACCTCGTCCAAGGAGCGCGCATCGTTGGGATCAACCAATGAGTCATCGAGTTGACGATTCTTCGTTAGCCATACCACAATTTTTTCTCGAATTGCTTTGTGATCACCTTGATCTTGAAGAATATATGACAAAGCTTCAAATTGTGAATTGCCATGTCGCCAGCCGAAGTCGGTAGAGATGAGTCCCCGTAGCTCAATCTTGTGATCCCACGGCATATCCTTAGCCTTGGAAGGGATTTGGCATATCCCATTCATGTATTCGGAGAGGCGGCGAATGCCATTTAAGGAAATGGTCGTAACATCTGAATTTCCCTTCAGGGCATCTGCTTTGAATGCCAATTTTCCCTGCTGTTCCAATCCTTGAAGATCTCGCGCTACTGGTCAAACTAGCATTGCCCATTTTGATTACAAAAAAAGGCACTCACTAGCACCTCGAACAACATCCTCCGAATTACTGGATACTCTCTTGAGATGGTTTGCGTCTTGTGTCGAATCCCCGGACCCTTCCAACATTGTACCTAAAATCAGGTGGTTTAATCAGGTGAGTTAATTTTTGTTCGGTAAACTTTGGTAAGCTAATACCCACCATGCGAAAAAACTCCGGAAGTCCAGAAATCCCAAAGTATTGGTTTAGGGTCATTAAAAACTTCAAAATGAGTTGCATGAGAGGGTTAGAAGCAGATTCGTTTCAGGTAATTTTTAAGATGGATTGCTTACTGGTAGGTGATAATCTGGGCTCGGGCTTCAAGGCTATCATGTCACAATTTTTATCAATTTCATCATGTCAGCGAGGAGCTTGACGGACTTGGTCATCCATTGCGAGTGCTTCACGGAATGCATGTTCAAATTATCCTCAAAAACAGTGAAATCCATACCATCTAGCCTCGCACTACTCAAAGGATTCGGGTGATCACGTGTTGTGGTTGATGTGGCGGTTTGATCAAAAGATTTATCCTTGCCTATGTTGCCTGAGCCTAACCGAAATACAAACTTGAGCTCAAGCTGGTTATAGACTGAAGCTATACTCCGAACACTGAAGGAGAATGCGATTCACCTTTATAATTTGGTTTTGAGTATATTTTTTTGAATAATGAGGGTTGGGCGAAAACAGCAAGTTGTAGTATCGCTGCATATAAGATCACGCATGATCGAATGAGTTCTTTTACTAGCATAATGGATTTAAAATGCTAATCTTAATCTAGCGTAGGTCTCCTTAGTGTGCCAATAGGAACGACTTTTGGTTACTGGAGTGAAAAAAGTCAAACTGAGGTGGAGAGCAGATGGACACTGCGAGAGACCACTGGCCTCTTTTAAGATCGCCATAATAATTTGAAGAACGAAAGTTCTGTTACTTTGAGGGCGTAGGGTCAGTCTCGTGTGAGGATAAAGTGACCTAAAATGACTGCGAATTATTCGAACAGGAAATCTCTGCTAGACTATTTGTGGAAGTATCAAACCTCGGATGTCATGTGTTTCCATCAAGGAGATTTCGTACAAGCGAAAGTGTATTCTGTGTATGCAACCTTCCTTGGAAAAGTTGCAACCATTCCGGGACAAGATACTTGCGCCCAATTCAATCAAATGAAAAGTTTTATCCACGGCCAGCGAGCCTTACCCCGGTTGGAGGCATTCGATATTGATGCTGCGGGCTACACCGGGGTGTTGAGCACACAAGCGAAGTCAAAAATCTGGTTTCATGAGATACATACATGCGAGTGTTCAAGTTGCTCTCCGGCCGAATTAAAAAATGCTCTCTGTAAAACAGTTTCAAGCTGGTTAAAAGAAGCTGGCTTGTACAAGAATACACCATGATTGCTTGGATGTCACTTGCTAGCAAGTGACATCAAGGAGGCTCTGGTTCATCTCCTCCCTTTGTCAAACATGTTTTTTTGTGCGCAGTGACTGTGCACAATGCACAGTCACTGTGCAGTGGAGATGCAGCAGAGTTTGTATTGAGCTTGGACCTATGCTTGGTCCAAGCTCCTTGATGTCCCTTGCTAGCAAGCGACACAACTTTTTTTGTGGTGATACCTTTAGAAAATACTCCAAAATACTCTTTTAAGAAAAACAAAGAAATTAAGTGAAAACACGGGTTTTTTGTTACCTAAGAGCACCAAAAGATGACTTTTGGGTTATCTATAAGCACGGTTCACGATACCCAGTTCCTGTAGCTAATTTCAATTATTTTTTTTGCTGATTTAACTCGCGGATTGGGGCAAGTCAGCAACTCACCCAAGCAACTCAGCAAATCCGACCGGAGTCGGAATTGCGCGAACGCCCTCACCACCCTTCATCAATATCTCAAAAGAAAAATTACTTCATCCTTAACCGACCTTCTTTGGTGGAGGGGGTAGTTGGTGACGGAAGTGGTATATGTAAAAAAAAAATGGAAAAAAAAAATGAAGAAAAAAAATTGTTTTTTTTTTTTTTTTGGGAAATCAGCAAGGGCATCAGCAAGTTCATGGGAGGTGACCTTGCTGATGGACTGTTTTTTCGGGGGGAAATCAGCAAGAATTCGAGGTCAAATCAGCAATTGCTGATTTGGAGCGGTCTTGCTGATTGCAAAAAAAAAAAAATTGCTGAAGGAAGACTATTGTGAACCGTCCTGATTTTAATTGATTTCTCTTTTCAAATATTTTTTAAAAATACTTATGAAGCTGCTAAAATTACCAAATGTATTTGGCAGCCTCCTGAGTACCCCTGCTCCATATTCTGAGCTTTTTAGCTTAAAAAAAAAGTATCCCTTATTCTGGGAGTACACAAAATCAAACAAAAAATATAAAAAAATACTTAATGCGGGAAATATGGGCTAAAGCTTTTTTCACAGGTATTTGAACCTAATTGGAATGGGGGATGAAAATTTTATCACGGGGAAGCAAAAGAAGTTGCTTTTATGTTTACTTTTACAAAAAATGGTACCATCAATGCTGTAACCGCTACAATCCATGTATAGGTATTTAGTGGGGATCCTAACAATAAACAGATACAATCCAGTTTACCGGTATTGGCCCTGTTTCCCAATCCAATACACCTTTTTTTTCCAGGTCTAGATCAGAATTTGTGATCCAATACCCTTACTTTGTGGTTTCTGGATTGCCTCTGGTGATCCACTACCAATAAATACATTGTATT
This sequence comes from Uromyces viciae-fabae, assembly GCA_000785685.1. Lineage (NCBI taxonomy): Eukaryota > Fungi > Basidiomycota > Pucciniomycetes > Pucciniales > Pucciniaceae > Uromyces > Uromyces viciae-fabae. Next base: position 3,424 of record JNCO01008094.1, on the reverse strand, counting down.
GATTGGGATAAATACATTGTATTTATTGGATAAATACATTGGATAAATACATTGGATAAATACATTGGATAAATACATTGGATAAATACATTGGATAAATACATTGTATTTATTGGATGAATACATTGGATAAATACATTGGATAAATACATTTTATTTATTGGATAAATACACTATATTCATTGGATAAATACATTGGATAAATACATTGTATTTATTGGATAAATACACTATATTCATTGGATAAATACACTGTATTCATTGGATAAATACCTTGTATTTATTGGATGAATACACTTTATTTATTGGATAAATACACTGTATTTATTGGATAAATACACTAGGGAGTGTCAAAAATCACCAAACCTGACATTACTAACACGACCTTTTTTTTGGATCAAACACGACTTTTTAATTTCAAGTTTTTCAAAAAATCTTGACCCAACTGAGGTGGTGCATGTACCAAAATTTTGCAAAAGTCAACATAAAGCTTACTTTTTTTGCTTCCCCATGGAAAATATTTTTATCCCATATTCCAATTGGCTTGAAATACATGTGATAAAACGTTTGGGCCATATTTCTGGCATTAACCATTTTTATTTATTTTTTATTTGATTTTGTGTACTCCCTAAATATGGAGTACTTCAATTTTTTTTTTTGGAGATAAAAATCTCAGAAGATGATGGAGGGGGGTTCAGGATGCTGGAAAAAAATTTTGGTGACTTGAAGACACCAAGAAGTATTTTTAAAAAAAATTAAAAAAGGCTTGATGGCCTCCTGACATCAAAAGGAGGTGCACAAAACAAAACTGGATTGGTAAATTATAAAAAAACCTACTCAATTCGGTTTAATTTTCTCATTTTCTTAAATTCATCTTATTATTTTTATGAAATAAAAAGAAAAACAATCCCGTTTTAACTTAAATTATGATTATCAACTTTATCATTAAACCATTCAAAATCATTTTTTTGATTTCTTTATTTTTAAAAAAAAGAGAATAAAAAGAAAAAAAAAAAAAAAGAAAGAAAAAAATGGAAATGAGAAAAAAGGAGAAAAAAAGAGAAAAAAGGAGAAAAAAAGGCAAAACAATGAAAAGTAAAAATAAAAGTAAGTTCCAAGGTAGAATGAGAAAAAGGATCAAATAATTAAATAAATTGGGAGTCATCAAGAGAAGAGGTAAATTAAGGAAAAAATGGAGTAAATTAATTGCATCAAAATCAAATATTATCTTTAAAAAATATTAAAAATTAAATTGAAACCTATAGCAGTAAATGGAACAAAAAAAAACTAAAAAGCAATCAAGCACACATTACTTACTGGTGTGGAAGCTTCAGAGTGAGGAGTCAAACTGCCTTCATCCTTGTTTTCATGAATATGGATAAGAATAAATAGAATAATCATGACATTTGGGATTCATGAGATCCACTGGTGTCAAAATAATTATAATATTTCTTAAAAAGAAAAATAAATACAACAAAAGTTACAAAATAAAAATAAATAAATAAATTGAATAAAAATGCACCAAACATTTCAAAAGATTTAAAATGATAAAAAGAAGAGTTGAAATCTATTTTCATGAGAAAAAGATTTAACTTATTGATTATTTATAAAATAATTTTTCAGAATTAAAAATAAATAAATGATAATATAATATAAAAATAGGGCATTTCTAAATTTGTGTGGTCTTCCCGCAAAATCAAGCTGTTTTCACCTTGCGCAGACGGACCACATGCGTGTGGTTTTCCGCAAACACATGCGCTTTTGTAAACCATGTGTTTTCAAAAAAATAAAAAGACGAAAATTTTCTTTGGGGTCCAAAACCCCCAAAACATATTCATCAAGAATTTTGATGGGGTTTTCGACCCCTAAAAATTTAAGTGAAACATAATAAAAAAAAAAAAAGGGAAATTTCAAAGGGCCCCCAAACTTTATGAAAGGGTCCTGCCCTGTGGAAAAAAAATTGATAGGGGTTGTAATCAGCCCCCAAACTTTAATTTCAGCCAAAAAAAAACCCCATTTATCATTGTTTAAGGTTTTCCTTAATAAAAAAGCCAAAAATAAACGTTTTGGGACCCAAAAGCCCCCAAAAGATTTGAAAATGGCCCTGTCCCAAGCAATTTAAGCTGTGTGGGGTTTTGAGGACCTTTATCATACTCAAAAGAAAAAAAACAAAAAAAAGAATTATCCCAAAAATAAGGTATTTGAGCCCAAAAAAACCACAAATTGATCCACCCCCTTAAATAAATAAATAAAAACCCTCATTTTTGCATGGAAAATGCAATTTGAATTCCAATTAAGTTTGGTCCACCCCAACTTCAAAATTTAAATTACACCAACCAAAAAACCACTCACCACACCACCAGCCACTCACCACACCCTCAAATCACATCACACACCACTCAAAATCACCAAACCCATTGATTAAACTCCCCAAAACACATTTCTTCACTCAACTTACCATTTTTTCCACAAAAAATCACACTCTTTCACTCATTGACAATTTTTTTCTCCCAAAAAATAAAATCAAGTCTTTCGCCCCGGTCCTGAGAAGTTGGGCAGTCTGGCTCTCTTTGATATTTGACTTTGTCCCCCCTTCCACATATATTATATATTTATTCATACCTATTATTCACCTGCTATGATTCTGGTTTGGCTTACCGCACTGCTACGCAATTTCAACCAATAATTTCAATTTCAAGGAGAAACATTACACTTATCAATGCAACAAGTCTGGCTCTTACATCCCAACAAAAAAAGAAGGCTTAGGTACAACCAGAAAAACCAACTTTCCGTTTCAGCTCACTGGCAATTTCTCCAAGAAACTTGACTCCTGGAGAATTAAATTCATCTGCCCCAATCACAATCATGCCCCATCCTTTGATCCTTCCACCCATCCTGTCCACAGAAGAATTGAAAACGTTCAACAAGAAACAATTCAAAATTTAACTAAAGCAGGTGTGGCTCCTTTGAATATATTAAACACTCTAATTCAATCATCTTCTGGTCCTGTCATGACAGATCTCAGTACAATTTATGACAAACGTTATGCATACTCCGCAAAAATTCTTGATGGCAAGCCACCTATAGATGCTCTGGTATTTGAATTGAGCAAATCTGACTTTTATTTCAAGATGGATACTGTAGAAGGAATTATCAGCTCTCTGTTAATTGCTCACCCTGACTCTATCAAATTAGCTAGACAATTCCCAACTCTTATACTGATGGATTGCACATACAAAACCAACAAATTATCCATGCCCCTTCTATTGAATTGGTGATAACTCTGAGGTGGTTAAACAGGAAGAATGTTAAAATAATAATAACTATGTTTATTGATGAGGATAAATCTACGGTGTGGTACTCTAAAGTGGACTTAATAAAAAAATTATTATTTCACCCTGAAGGAGCAGGAATTCTTTAGTTT
>KN362915.1:0-10343 GCA_000785685.1 Uromyces viciae-fabae | reverse complement strand
TGAAATTGTAACTGATAGATAACCTTGATGATCCTTGAAGTATATAAGGTGATGGTACCATATCCAATTGAGAAAAGATTTTTGAGGCAAAAAACTTCTGCACCATTTCCATTAGAGCCCAGGCGACAAATGGCAACTGCAAGCTGGATTGAAGGATCTCTTTGGGGGTTGTAAGATGTGTTATAGAAAATTGGGTGGGGTTTGATGAGGTTTAGAAGATTGAGGTAGCAAGGAAATGACATTCTAAATAATTGAAGAAAACTTGAAGCTGTAAGTGATTGCAGTTTTGATAAATCATAGAGAGGATAAAGTCTAGTAGTGGTGTTTCTGGCAGAAAGATATCTTTTCTGGAGTTGATGGCAACAGAAAAGATATAAATCTTCATGGTCAGAGTCACAGTCAGAGTCAACTAGCATGATAGTAGCAGATGAGGTGGCAGCTTGATGAAGGATACTGTGTTGAGTTGGTGGTCACATGATTTTTCAGTTGAGTTGTTGATATAAAGGTTGGTATGAGGGATATAAAAGTTGGTATGAGGTAGATGAATATTTAAACAGAGTGATGAGGGGTAAAATCTATGATTTTTGTAAATATGTGAGTTTTTAAAAAATATGTGAGTTTTTGGATTTCAAAATCCGTTGACTTTTTAGCTACCTGGTTTTGGAAATCCGTTAATTACAAATTGTGGATTTGGATTGTTTTAATTGACAGATTTCTAATTGTGGATTTTTAATAATTGATACACCCTATTATTTTTGAATTTAAATTTTAAATTTAATATTCTTAATTTTAAGAATATAATGTTATTAATTTTTAATTTTGATTTTATTTTTTTAAAATAGCAGTGTTCACGATACACATTTCTGAGTAACATTTTAACTTGCAACCCTTAAGCTGCGGCATGGCTGCTGGCTAAAAAATCTGTTGTAAAAAATTACCAATTTCTACTGGGTACACCTGCAACATATTTGGGGGTGGCTCCTCATTTCAGAGAAGGAGTTAGACAATTTTATCATAAAATTTTATCACCAGGAAAGGGCGGCCAGTAAGCATTTATGGATGCTGGTGACATTTCTGTTCTAAAATTTTATGCTAAATTTTAGACCAGAAATGTCACCAGCAAACACAAATTTAATTGGCCACCCCCACTCAGAAATTTTATTGTGAACCCTGCTAATACTGTTGTAAAAAGAAAGAAAAAAACTTAAAAGTAATAGTCAAAATTTACAAACGAAGAAGTTAAAAATTAAAGATTGTTACTCAAGTGAGTAAATATTATTAGCTGTGATGGTTTCATCACAGTGTGTTTTTATTTTTATATTTTTCAAATAATGTTATTAAATTTCATGAAGTATTATGAAATTTATAACAATCATCTTTTGAGATGAATTTAAATTAAGAAAATGATTTTCTTATTTATTATTGATGAAAATAAAATGATCTGAAATTTAATCACAAAAAAGCAAGACTGACATAATGTTTTTTTTTGTTTCTTTTTAGATTGTAATCAAGAATTACTAATCAAAAATTATAGTAAACATTAAATAAAAATAACTATCATAAATTTTTATTAAAATATTATTAACATTAAAAATTATCTTATTATCATTAAACCAATGAATAATTATCATATATTTTCTTTTATCCTTAATATTGGAGATGGATGGGGAGGTCAAACAGATTTAAGTTTGAATTCCAGTGCCTACACTGGCAAGAGTACTGAGGAAGATTCACAAGTGGTGCCTAAGCTCGCAGAAGAAAAAAAAACATCTAATATATGTAAAAAACTCTAACTTTTTGTATTAAAAGGCTGACACAGCAAGATGCTGCAAGGGCTCATAACCTGATCAAAGACACAGAATACTATGGAGAAAAATCTTCTGGTGTGAGGAAACACCGGAAGTAAGTGTCCGGTTTCCGGTGAGACTGCGGCAAGGCAGTGTAACCTAGTAGTTTACAACAGGTAGTATACCAACACTAGCAGAAGTTTAGTAGTAGTACTACATTTATAAATATAGATTGCCTACGCCGGCAAATTAGAAGATTGACTGATTTAGAAACAACTATGCGCCTATGCCGGCAGCAAAACAAAATTAAATGTGGAGTGTATATTATTTTTTTAGCAAGATACCAATATAAGAGCATCAGCATTTGTTTGGCTCAATCCGCCGGTCAATTTGACCCCCGGTTAAATAAAAGTGAACCTGCTAAATGCCATTTGCACATTGGCACCGGCTATGTGTACTGGTTACCAAGGTCAAGGTGAGTTTTCGCAGGAGGAGTATGGATTTAACAATTTTAAGTCTGTAACCCACCGGCCAACCTCCTACAAATTTGTAGGAGGTTAGCCAAAATTTAATGATTTATCTGTTTGACCAGTTGTTAACCAGTGCCCAGTGGGTGAACATTGCCGGTCAACTTAGCCTAACCGGCCAATTCAACCGGACGAATGCTGATGGTCTAAGGGCTCATAACCTAAGATGAGATGAACTCAGAAGTATGTATGTATTTCTATAGACAAACCGGAGAACACGTAAATATGTGTCTGTGATTGGTGACACTGCGCCGGAAGGTGCTGTTACCTAGTTAGGTTACAATAAATTTGAAGATTCTCACACTCAATATCTAGTAAGCAAGAAAAGTTGCAAGAGTTTGTTTTGTCAGAAAAAAAAATTAAATGGCCACAAGAATCAAAAATACCAATTGTGAATCCTGCTACTGTCTTCACCATCTTACCAGCATAGCAAAGTTTTCAAGAGGAAATAGTTTTGTTGACTCCAGACAAACGGCTGGTGGGAGGGAAAAAGCTCATTCCCCTTCTGTCAATTAGCTGTTTGGATGTAGAAGTTTTTCTACCACCAGAGAATTGGCTTGTTGGGGGGAAAAAGGGGGTAAAAACTCGTTCCTATTACCCCCAGCCAGCCACCTGGCTGGAGGCTTTATCCACCCTTTTCAGGAAAGGTAAGATTTTTATTTTCTTTTCAATTCTCAGAAATTGTGGTATTTTTAAGAATGTTAGTATATATATTTTTTTACTTTGAGAAGACTCAAAAATTATTCTTTTAAATTATTTTCATTTCAAAGAAAAAAAGAGAAAAAAACTTGGTGCAAATATTCAATTTTAACAAGACAGCCATTGTTTGATTTCATACAAAACTATATGGAACAAAAAAGTAAATAAACAAGACAAATAGAGGAATTTCAATTCAATTTCAAATGTTTTATTATGAATACTCAGAATAAATTAGATCATCATTATGTATCTATTCAGCTTGGATACCTCACAAGAAAAAAAATTGCAGAAGCCTTGACTACATAGACAAATCACCTCAGTGGAATTGTAAAAAAAAAAATCACAGTGCTGTTGACTGAGCACAAAAGCCAACCGTAAACCTGGTCTTTTCTCCGATCACTTGCGTTAGATTTTTACACTGGCTTTTGCTCTAAGTTGTTACATCTATGTGAGTTATTATTATACATCAGTTTAAAAGTCTGGTAAGTAATGATTGATGGCTTGTACTTATCAGTAAAATGCATAAAAAATACAATAAAAAACACAAAAGGAAGAATTCTTCAATCTCTGAAGGGAACAAGCACCTCTATATGTAAAAAGATAAAAAATTCTTCTTCTTTTAGACCAATTAGTATTCAATAAGATGTGTAATCACTTACACATTTTTTACTTATCTAAGCGGGAAGAATAAATCTACATAAGCATAATGCAATGAGTGTATTGGTTGAGTGTGAGTGGCTTTCTCTCATGGAATGGCTTTCAATATTTGATCATTAGAATCCAAAAATAAGATTTTCACGCCTTGGTTAATGTCGTAGTCGATTTTCAATTTTTCGCAAACAGTTCCCGAGGCCCAAACTGCGCATCTTTCTTGAGCTGTATGATAAATAAAAATCAAAGTGAAATCAATAAATCGTAAGTTATCATATTTACATTCCAAATAAGCAAAAAAGAAAAAAGACGAAAATGAAATACATGAAATCAGGAAACCAAAAAGAAAAGAAAGCCAAATAGTGTTTCGCATGAAGTTTAAAATGACTGACGTCTATCATCATGAGGATTTGCATAAATGACCAAATTTCCATCACCGCCTTGAAAAGCACACCGAGTTTCACAGTCATCGCTTTGACGACTCAAGATTTGTTTAGGAAGATGTGAGAACAAATCAGATGCCCAAATGACATGCCCATGTGGTTGATGAGGATGAGGGCCTCTATGAATGACCAAATTACTGGTCACCGGATCCAAGAAAACAAAAGCTGGTGGTGGTAATGGTCTAGGTGGTATCGGTGGAATTTCATTGATAGCTCCTATTCGAGGCGGAATCGGAGGTGGACCAGCTGCATTCTGCGCAGGTGAAATGCAAATGAATTGATTGGGCTATGAGAAAAAAGTAGGCAGTTTCAGCATTCAATTTCAAAAATGGCCTTAATAATAAGGACGTTAAGAACCTTCAACTCAAAAGACCCTTTATCAAAGATATACTCAGATGCCCAAACCAACGAGTCACATTTACTCCAAAGCCTCAGGTAAGGTGATGTATCTGAAACCGTAAGGGCTGCTTCGCCCATGTCAAAGCATCCATCAAGAAATTTAACCGGGTCCCACAAAAGATTACCAGTACCAGCTTCACGAATAGTTAAATGACCGTCATCTTCCAATGACAATCGAGCACCGATCGTAGACCGATGAGAATTTGAAGTCCAAAGAACCTGGGAAGTTGCATTGTCAAGTACCCGTAATTCTCCCGTATGCTCCAAAGAGATTCTGGCACGATCTAACCTAATTGGACCATCTGTACTATTCAAATTCAACTGTGAGCCTTCAAATCTGAGTTTACGAGCGGGTCGGTCTTCGATACCAATTAACCAATTGGCCCGTCCTATCGTGAAATCAGATTGAGTTTGGCAATCTTGAACCGATCCTGGCTGTGAAGCTTTCAAAAAAGCCATAGGAGGTGCATTTAACGGTTCCGGCATCTCGGAAAGATCGCCACAAAATACAGTTCCTGCAGTGACACGATTACCGATGACCTATTCAAATTGAAGAAAAATATTGGCGGGTGTTCACCCTGGAGCATAGGGAAACTTTTCAAAGTTACCTCAAATTCACGACAGCCCGACATTCCGATAGCATATCCTAGATAAATAATTAACATCTTGTTTAGTTTAAATCCTAGAAAATTAAAAGCATCATATTTTAAAAAAATAATTACCAAATCTTCCAGGTCCAAATATATTATCTAAAACTCTTCCACCAAAATTTTTTTCGCACCAACGAGGGTTCCAAGTTAAAGGGCCAATTCTAATTTGTCGGTAATATGGCCAAAGAAAATATGTCAACAAGGGAAGTAAAATTATCGGGAATAAAAATATGGCGACCTGAAACCAACCCAATCCCTAATTTTATGAATGCTCCAGTGGATTTGATGACATTATTAAAAACCCTCGTATTGGAGTAGTCGCATGAATAAGGACCCTCGTCAACCCTGCGAAAATCGGCCCAAAATTCAACATGAGACGGCTTATTTCTGCTAAAGAATATATCAAAAAACATAATAAAAGAAGAAAGTAAAACTATCTTACATATTGATACCGCCCTGATGGAAGGCAAAGAAAGTCAAGATATTGAGATAAACGTATTTATATATTTACTCCTTGAATGGACAAGCTCGAATTAGATGACTAACGAGGAGGTTTTGTTTATCCGCAATTATAGTATTGCCGATGCACTAATGTTGGTTTTAAAGATTAAAAAAAGAATCAACATAGCTATAAATAAATTCAATTTATAGTATTGCCGATGCACTAATGTTGGTTTTAAAGATTAAAAAAAGAATCAACATAGCTATAAATAAATTCTATGTGTACAAACGAACCATTGTCCCAGGGGCGCAAAACAAAACGATCGCGCCATCTGTTGCATCTACAATTTCATTATTTGCCTGACATAATCCGATCGATGTGGTGAATTTCTCCCTAAAAATCAGTCGATGAGGATTGATATATGAAAAGAAGAGACATTAAATTTACAATTAATCCGTTTCGACAAGCAATACTGAGTCCATCTGCCCAAGGTCCTAGAAATAATTGAATAAAAGCGGAAATATGAAAAATTGGTGACAGTGAATCGTCTTGAAAGGTGCTTGAACTGGTGGTATACCGTTTGGAGCTGGAAGCCCGGCAGGTCCGATCTTATTTCCGACTATACGGCCACCTTCACAATGGTCGAAAACCTGAATGAGTGCAAAATTTAATAAGAATAAGAACAAAAGAAAATTGGAACAAATTCAAAAGCTTCATATTTCTCAATTCTTTTCAAAAAATAAAAAGAATGATTCCTACTTGTAAACATGACCAACCACGTGGATGACGAATTACGCAAGATTGTACGACAGGATCTTGACCATTTCTACCACCACAAGCGATCAAAGGACCGCCACCTTCTATCCACCCTTTATCGGGTCTCCTCCCATCTACAGTAAGATGAGAAATTTTGACATGTGTGGTATTGTGAAAAAAAATTGCCGTCGCTTCTGATTCAGCGACGGTATGAAGTTGAGCATACATATCAACATCCGAAGGATAACCTGCGATTAAATGAATCATGAAAGATCAATAAAGGAGAAAATTAAGTTTATATAAAGAAAAAGAAGTAGGGAATGACCTTCGGTAGCTAGCTCAGCATGATCTACAGCGATTTTCAATACAGATTCGAGTTCCCAAGTTGTACCAGGAGCGAGTAAGACAGTAGTACCAGGTCCACCTGCTTCAAAGAGAGAAGTAAGATAAGCGGCAGGACGATTTGAAAATTCAGAAGGAATATAATTTGGATGAATGGCCGGATTAGTGAGCAGCGTTCCGGTAGTCATATTCTGATTAACAAAGTCAAACTTAGGGGAACGCTAAGAGGTACATAAAAAAATATAATTAATTCATCCATGATCATTAAATAACTTGATATGCAGGGGAATGCTGCTGTGACGTCATGGAGTTCCCACTTAAAGTCACCTCGGCTGGCGGGAGAAGTTTGAGCTGCCCCTTCCTCCGGTCCGGGCCCACACTTGACTAGCTTTCACTTGTTCTATATTAATTAAATGTTTTGTTCATACATATTGTATTGTTTCAATGATACAGAAACCATGGAGAGAGATAATCTATATAACTCACAATATGAGATATCTTCCATTTGTGGGAGTGATAGAAGAACATTGGGCATAAACTTGAAATTTGTGATATTGAACCTCCCGGTAATGTGTCTAGACCGCTATAAAGTGGGCGTAATCGCCCGGAGCTCTTCACTCACTACTACATAGGTTCAAGCCGGTCGAAGATCACCTCAATGGCCCGGCGCCTCCTACAACTAACTTTCCGTTTCTATTAAAGTCACAAAGATTGGGCAATTGAGATTAAACTGAATCTCTTCAATTCCTTTACCCAGACCAATTTTCTTCAATTTATTTACTCTATTATTAATATATTATTAATATATCTGTCTTTGTTATTTAATTTAATTCTTTCGTTTGATTTTTGACTTGTTAAGATGCCATCTCCAACTTCCGAGGAGCGGTTTGCCTTGATGCTCCCCAGGCTTCGTCCAACCTCAACTCTCCAACAGCCCTTTTCTGGGTGTTCCGCCACTTTCACCCCTACTGGGTACACCAAATGGTGGCCAACATCGAATAAACGAATTTTCAAGGTACTCTTATGAAAATGAAAAAGTTGTTGATGTAGATCTCCTGAAAAAGGAGATCTTGAAGGCTTTGTAAATGACGCACACGGCGCATTACCCACTGAGCTTCATGAGAATGATCACTGGAATGATCCAGGGAGAACAGCGTTCATCTGCGCCGTGGCGGCTGCCTTGGGACTTGTTGGACTTTTCATGTTCATGGGAAAGGCGATGGATAGCGGGGACATGAAACCGCAAATGAAAGCATTTGGCAATCACCCTTCATACCTGCTGATCGGTTCTCTACCAGCAACAGAAGCATTTCCTTTTTCCCCTTCACATTTTCTCGAAGACTGCGCGTTGGAATTACTTGAACACCCTGACTCCACTACCGCTGTGCCGACGAACATGACCGCGTCGGTCAATCAATCCACCACTCATGACACTTATTTCCAAACATTTCTATCTGAGCAAGTCCTACAAGAAAAAAAATATTCTCATGTAGATGAAACAGGTAATAAAATTTATCAAAAGAGTTTAACATATCTCCTAGATGATGATTTTGGCGTGAATTTATTTTTCTTTTTAAGGTGAACTCGTCGCGTCATAATTACACATTTTCATTCCTAATCAATCATTTTCATAGTCGAAAGTGAGTCATTAAATAGAAGGATAAACAAATCACACACAAAAATATACAGAAAAATGGAAACCCTCTTGCTTACTTGCTTTTTACCATAGGGGAGACCGTCATCCACACGATCCGCGACATAAGTTGGATTATGTTCCCATAAATGATTATTTTGATGCCATTAACTCGACATGGAAGGGATTAAAATCCGCAGATTCGACCCTTCCGGATAGTCCAAACGTGTACGTCACCTTCTCACCTTGATAAAAGTGGTTTCAATTAATCACTATTGCTGACACTAATCGAATTTCGATTTTGATGTATTTATCCAGTTGCCTTGCCTCTGACACGCCTCCAGTATTGGAGCAAATTCGTGCAATCACCCCAGCGGATTGGAATTTCTTTCACTTATCTGAAGCATCGTCGTCGAATATTAGCACTATCGCACACCCTCATGGGTATTCACAGCTGCGTTTCCATGCCCATACTCTGAGCGAGCGATTGGGATATACCAGAGGACAAGTCATTGATATGGCGTTTCTTGGTGGTGGCTGGCCGAAAGCAGATGGCTCGGTCAGAATATACTCTGCTGATTCTGACAAGGTAATTATTTGGGCCGAAATGGACTGATCCTGATCATTTATTTTAAACACATCTAATAATCCCCCCCCCCCCCCTTTTTTGTTTTTTGTTTTTTAAAAAAGCCATTGGCCAGTATTTGCACTGTTTCTTCAAATATTTGTCAATTTGCATCTCTACAATTGGGTTGGTCTGAAGCTTTTGAAAAAAATAAATGGATTAACATTGACTCACCTCTCTCGGCTCCTTGGAGTGCTGTAAGTCATTATTCTGGCTCTACTTGTTTCACTCAAAAAAAAAATTAATGCTCCTATTCTTGTGAATTTATGTAGATTGAGATCCCTGCACCCAATAGTGGTGATTCGAATCCGAATGGTCACGGTCACGGTGGAGTACATCATGGTGATGCACATCATTTAATGCAATAATGATCAATAGATATTGGACTAATATGAGATTTTAATACGATGAATCTCAGTCATCTCCAAAAAAAAAAAATTGATCTGGAAATCCAAAATATGTTTGTGCACCATAAGCTGGGCATATTAGAAAATTTGAATGTTTTGTACCATCTTATATCTAATGAGAAGAAGACGTGGTTTTGACTTTGGTAACTCATCATTAGAAGTATAATCTCAACACAGCAATTTAGCGAGGTCTTGATATTTTCTAAAACAAGAAGCAATATGTTTTGAGGTTCAGAAACTTTGAATCCCTGGTCTAATGCGAACCATACTTAAAGGGTGTTGAGATACTTTGTATAGAAAGAAAAAAAGGCCATCAGCTTACTTCAAGTTTGTACATTTCTTACTTCAAGGTAGTACATTCCTTTCTAAAATTTGCAACCGGCAAAACAAAAAAAGATAAAAATACACACCCTCCGACCAATAGGTATTACAAAGGGTTGGGCTCACCAAACTAGAATTACGTCATGCTATTCCCGGCGCCTAGTGCTACTGTCTACATGCGGAATCTGAGTTGCAAATTTGGCCCTCTTCTTTGCTTCTAAGAATCAAGTCGAATATATCCATCGTTCTGTTCTTCACTTAAATCAAATTTTTCATTCATTATCACATTGGCAGGAATACTAAATCCACCAGAGATTTTTGATCTTCTGCTGCGGGCGACGCTATGCGGAAACGGGTAATGGCTTGACAGTGTCTGCGCTTGAATGCACCCTTATCTAACACGGGAATTCATGCGGCAATGATCTAAGAAAGGTTTCTCCAATAGGCTTGGTCCGTCTATCAGATCTCCTTGATGGATGGAAGACCACGCAATTTCTCTCACTTACATAGACCAGTGGTCCCAAATTAGGCGGCATTTGCCTTAATTCTGGGTGTTGGTGCAGCGTTAAGATCGTCTCACGGCCATTCTCTACCGTTTCCTGAAATGGTAAAACTCCATAGTAATGTATGTTCAACCGGAATCATTCGACCGTTGTGCTAC
>JNCO01008061.1:0-11703 GCA_000785685.1 Uromyces viciae-fabae | reverse complement strand
AAAATGAAGAATATGTCAATGATAAGCATATAGTTAAAATCTGTTTTGATATTTGGATGCAAGAAAAAAATGACTTATTTTAATGGGATTTGTATCATATGAAAGGTAAGAATCAAAGGATGAGAGGCACTGACGTGGAATCAGGTCAATTTTTTTCTTTTATATTTTTTTTCCAAACAATTGATTGTTTAGTTGTTAACTTTGATATGTCCACAGTGAAATAATTAATTGTTTTCAAAAAAAAATGGCGGATTTTAAATGGCAAATTTGGTTGAAATCCGCCATTAATTTTGCGGATTTCAAACTAACTTTGATACCCCCTAGATTGATTGTTAAAAATTGTAAAATAATTTTATGTCGTTGAATGATTTAAAAACAAACTTTAGTTTCCAAAATTTAACAGAATATTCATCCTGGTATCCTACTGTATGAAGATGGTGTCTCATATATTATTTTCATTATTTTTATTGTTTATAAGTATGAGCTTTTTTTTTTTTTTTTCAGTAATCCTATCTTTGTCCGCTACACTCTTGGTTAATGCTAACATGTAGCCTAGCTTATAACAAGCTACGCTACATGATAGCTGTTGAGGTGAACGGGAGCAATCAGTGTGAACAGATTGCATGTATTTCAGTATCACATCAAGTGATCAAAGAAAGAGAAACAGAGAAAAGAAACAACAAGACAAAGAGACTTACCTGGAGCAATCAGTGTGAACAGATGAGAAAAGATTTGTCACACGCAATTGCTCCAGGTTAAATACAAGAGAATGAACATGTCACAAATTGTGACATGTTATGGAAACTAGTTAAATGAGAAAGAAATGAGAAAAGAAAAAGAGAACAACATGCAGCATGTCACAAATCGTGACATCTGGTAAAATAGGTTGGAAGCACATACTGGCAACTCAACAATAGCATAGTGTGTACCATTGCTACGCTACATGTTAGTGCAGCTTTTTTACTTGCCAACACCGCTACCAACCCCCTGTTGGCGGGTGGATCTTCCAGCCTTGCAGCCGCGGAGGAATTGAGGCGCCGGGGGAACAAATAATCAATTCGTGTTTTATTTTTTTGAATTTTGATTTTATATTTTTGAATTTTTGTTTTTCTGTTTCTTTTCATTCCAAAATCAATCCCTTCTCATTTGGTTCAACATCTCACACTCGGTCCATTTCAATCAATTTCTTCAACAAGAAAAAATTTATTCATGTAATCACTCAGGAGGAGCTAGAAGAAGTGTCTGGGAAGGTAATGCCATAGTTTCATTCAAAAATAAAAATAAAACATAAAAATAATTTTCATTTAATTTCTTTTTTATTCATTTCATTAAAAAAACATATATCTAAATAAAAAAAATTAAAAAATAAAACTAATAAAAATTCCTAACATCACGACTCAATTTTTAGACTATCTTCGCTGTGATATTCCTGTTTTAGTTTCAATAAAAATTTTCCTTGTTATCAAGATATAAAAGATACTCTCAGGTAAACATTGTTTTATCACACTAAAAAGTTATCAAGTTTCTTACCTTTATTGTTTCTCAGTTCATTTACTTCTATTAAGTTGTGTCTATATTTCATTGCTGCAATAAAGAATAAGACCAATAACTCTCAAAGCTTACACCCCCTACAGGGAAATCTTAGTAGCATTAGCTGGTTTTCTTCTGGCTCAGCTAACTCTACACTAACACTACAAAAAAAATTCCAATTTTTTGTAGCATTAGTGTTTGAAATCATGCGCTAACTGTAACTTCTTGTTAGTGTGGCGCAAAGCGCTAACACTAATGCTAACTGTAGCGTAGCTGACCCACCCTTGCTGAAATCCAGGAACTGGCACAATGACTTCTTGAAGCAGCTTAGTGGCACACACCAAAAACGGGAAATCCCCTATATGTTCTTCACCTTTGAAGTCCCCCCAAAAAAAAACAGTGGAAAAAGGATCATGAGAGAAACACAGATATTGAGGGGGTGCTAGTTAACTTCCTTGACACCAAGAAACTTGACCCAAAAGAGTATCAGAAAAGTATGGATCACTTCTACTCAATGCAATTACAAGAGGCCAATGCTACAATTGTATGTCTTCAAGATAAAATCATCCGCCTGCAAGATGAGAAGAGTTGGCTCTGTGAAACAAATGCTCTTCAGATCAGTAATCTTCAACAAGAGCTTATGGAAAATACACTTGTGTTGCAAAAATCTCAAAGCAAGCTAGAAATACTTGAATTGAGGATATAAATGCACAACCATCCCACCATGGCACCTTCTGTCCCTGGCTTTTGACATTACTCAATGTTTGCACCTCCTCACTTCACCTTATCCTTTGGAGCTCTTCCAGGAAACTTGAATAATGGTCAACAGTCACATCTTTCACCCAAGGACCTCCCTTCCATCAATGGGGCTGCCACATATCTCAACCCTGTGCCCAGTTGAATGGGCATCTGTTTGGTTAATGTACTCCGGTTAAAGCTCAGATTGGCCTTTTATTATATTAAATTCAAAGATTGAATGGGTTTATTTTCTGCCATTTTCTTCTATTAAAATGAATCAGAAGCTCATTGCTTGTTTTACTTTCACTATAAGAAATAAAACATGAATATATGAAAAAAAAGATAATAAATCATGGATATATGAAATAAAACATGATTTCTATCCATTTCTGATGATGATGAAAGATTTTTTAAGCATGAATATGATCTTGATGAATCTTTTTCTCTTGAAATGTATTTTTTTCTCACACATGGTTTTTATCTTTAATTCTTTATTTCTCTTCAAATTCATTAAAATTTTTAATTCTTTATTTTTTATTAAATGAAATCGACTTGTTGTATGGCATCATGTCAAACAAAACAAGTCACATTTTTTTGCATTATTTTTCCTACAGAAAAACCCCAAAAAGGGTACTCACAGCAAAAATCTCAAAGGAAATCAAAAGTTAACTTGCATTCTATGATGTTCAATGTATATTTCTACATAGATGCTTTGAAAGATATGTTTCTTGGTAAATTGTTTGAGATAATATTTAAAACAATTGTTTTTCATTATTTGAAACACTACACCACAAAAAAAGTCATGTCGCTTGCTAGCAAGCGACATCAAGGAGCTTGGACAAAGCAGAGGTCCAAGCTGAATACAAGCTTTGTTACATCCCCACTGCACAGTGACTGTGCATTATGCACAGTCACTGGGCACAAAATAATTTGGTAAACAAAGGGAGGAGATGAACCAGAGCCTCCTTGATGTCACGTGCTGTCAAGCAACACCCAAGAAATCATGCTGCTAGTTAAAACAAATGTTTTTAATTCTCTAACCAAAAAATGTTCCAAAAAAAGTCATGTCGCTTGCTAGCAAGCGACATCAAGGAGCTTGGACAAAGCAGAGGTCCAAGCTGAATACAAGCTATGTTACATCCCCACTGCACAGTGACTGTGCATTATGCACAGTAACTGGGCACAAAATAATTTGGTAAAAAAAGGGAGGAGATGAACCAGAGCCTCCTTGATGTCACGTGCTGTCAAGCAACACACAAGAAATCATGCTGCTAGTTAAAACAAATGTTTTTAATTCTCTAACCAAGAAATATTCCAAAAAAGGAGAGAATATTGATTTCTATTCAAAGAGAAATAAAATTGTAAAAAAATGTGGCACCATCAGTTTAAATCAGACAAAGTTTTTGAATAACCAAAAAAAATGATCAGACAGATCATGTGCAAAAGTCATAATAGCAATTTATTTGGCTATATTGCTGTATCTTTGAGAAGATGACTTGATCAAAGTCACAATCACTTTTTTGATCACCACTTTCCCAGATGTCCTCAAACACTGATTGGATTTTATTAATTCTAATCCAATTGAATCTGATTTGATAGAGGCGGAAGACTACTTCCAATAAATCTTGCCGGAATCAATGTTGGCTTCCAGGTGGAGGCAGCTTCAAGCGCGCAAATGAGCCTTGGATTGATCACATTCCCCACTTTTTTGATCACCACTTTCCCAGATGTCCTCAAACACTGATTGGATTTTATTAATTCTAATCCAATTGAATCTGATTTGATAGAGGCGGAAGACTACTTCCAATAAATCTTGCCGGAATCGATGTTGGCTTCCAGGTGGAGGCAGCTTCAAGCGCGCAAATGAGCCTTGGATTGATCACATTCCCCACTTGGCTGCTTGCCAAGCGCCGATGAGTTGGTGGTTGAAACATTGGAATCTGACAAATCTATTGGGTTGAACGGTACCCGTTATCCAAGCTTTGGAGGCACCCAGATCCTCCCTTGAAGTCTTCTGTCCATTTGAGGGAACACAGTATCAATTATAATTCAATAACCTGCCACTGTCTCATTTAGCAAATTCTTGTACAATTGCTCAGCAATATTTGAGTCATGCCATGAGCCAGGGACTTTGATTGCAGCATGTATGATTTCTCCATTTGGGGAAAATGTGAGCGCATTACTGCAGTAATGGTCACATGCCCAGCCATTTTAATAGAAATTCTGCACACTCCAGAGAAGTACCAGCAAGAAAAACTGTTGGAATTTCATGTATTGCATTACATTTCTCTGAGTATTCTATACACCTTTATATTTTTACTTATTTTAACTTTCTATTTATTAATTCTTTATCTCAAAACAAACATGTCACATGAATGTAACACATGTCGATTCAGTTAACTCAACCATTGTCTTTACTCAGTATTATAATTTTATTCTAATCTTCTTCTTATCAAAATTCATTCATCAAAACATAGATCAAGACACTCGGAGTGACCTCAAGATAGCCTTGGTAATGCTGATTCAATATTCAACAATCATCTAAATCTAATTCAATTCAAAAACTAACTCATTCACTATTTTTCAGAATTGTTACTCAATTTTATTCTAAAATTATTTTCTATTGCTCTAGCTGGATTTATCTCGTGAATCCATCAAGTAAGAAACACCAAGTCATTCTTGTTTAAATCTAGTAGAACTCATCTCACCTCATTAGCTTATTATTTCAGCTACCTTATGTTCTCCTCTCTATTTTAAGATATTTTTTATTATCATTTAACTCAAGTCCTGTTGGTAATATTTTATCTAAAATATTTTCATATTCATTTCATTGTTTGCTTATCTTGATTTATTTCTTATTGAATGTTCTTAATTGTGAAATGAATAAAGCTGGTTTTGGGTGTTATACCATCTTTATTTCTTTCAAAAACAAAACAAAAACAAAAACTGAAAAAAAAAATGAGACATACTAATCATCTCCAGGGGCTTGGATTGGCAGATTAAGTCCATCAACAAATCAAAAACAGTTTGTCAAGAGGGGAAACTTTGCTTGAATCATCTCTGAGGATTGCTTGATTTGTTCTTCAGTGGCCAGCTTATTTTCCCTTTAGGGTGCTGGTTGATAATTAAGAGTAAATGTGCCAAGCCTTTGTTCAAGTATCTTGAGCATACAGATGGAGTGACACCAAAGATTTTCTAGGTAAAGAATTAGGACATATTTGAGTTGAGCAAATAAAGGACCAAGGCCAGGAAGCCTGATCCATCCAGAGATCTGCACCAAGGATGAGGTTCAAAAGATGGGTTGATGTTGTTTTGATGAACTACCTCCTTAGATGGAATCAAATTGAACGAATCTGCAAGCTCATTGAAGGTGGCAACATCCATGCCCATTTTTGTAATGAACACCCTATCATTTGCGGCCTCATACATGTGCATCCAAGCACTTGTTGGAGAAGGAGGTAGATTATTTCATGTGAGGTATGCCCAATATTTTTGCATAGTTTTGCCACCCAAGATTTCTACAGCCAAAATAGTTGTCATAAGATTGTTGTCCTCTGCATCATTTTCATCAAATTCCTGGAGGAAAGCATCCTGTTTTGAAAAAAGAAGGAAAGGTGTTAGATTACTGAAATTTCTGAACCCAAGGGAGGTGACACGCTTTACTTACTTGTGGGTCCATGTGGAAACAGTCCAAGTTTGGTGTTTTTAGGTGTATACGGTTGGACAAAGGTTGGATGAAGGCAGGATGGAAAGCAGGGTAAATTTAGATCCAGAGAGTTTTTGGGGTGACAGGAGAGGGGTTTTAGACATGTTTTGATTTAGAAAAAATTAGAAATATGCCAAATTAAAAGGGGTCTAAACCCCCATGGGAAGACTTCCAATCTTGGGGTGTCATTTTAGCACGGCCCTATATACTAGGGGGTTTCAAAGTAGACCCTGCGCGTAAAGGCAGCTAATTTTGCATGAAAACGTTTGCGGGGGGCTCTGCATGCAAACCTTGCATGCGGATCTTCACGGTTTGACCTGAAGATCCAGCTGCAAGCTGTGCTGCAGAACACACTTGCCACCCTCCACTTGCATATCCACTCCCTCTTCCCTCCTTCTTTCCCCACCCCTCCATCCTTCTCATCTTGACTCAACACCCAGCCATGCCATCTGATTCAACACCATCCAAAACCAGAAAAAGCCACAAGAAAACTCAAAATCAAAAAAAAAAAAACTATCCCATGGGACCATGACAGAGTTGATGGCGATGATTCCTCAATGATGATACTTCTTTTTGGAATTTGGTCCTCATGACCACTCAACAATTTATTGATTATGCAAGTTTTTCTCAAAAAAGATATATTTTTTTGTTTCAAGTAAAATAGTTAAATCAAAATAATAAAGATAAAATATTTAAAAATAGGTAAGAATTGCAGTAGTATGTGTCTTGTAGACATTGAACCCTGATCATCAGTAGTCAATATTATCCTTGAGAAATATTTTTTAGATTTTTATTTTATTTTTATTGTTTGGGAACTAAGTAGTTAGAACTAACAATCCTAATTACATTGTGAAGAAACAATAATAAAGTAGTAAGATTAAACCTGTAGTTGTTTAAATTATCTCTTGCTTTATTTTAATTCTCTTAGTTTGTCATTTGTTTTATTTCTAGGTTTCAGAACCATATTAAACCCCTGGCATGTTGTTCAGGGGGCTAATCTTGTTTTTGTTTCTTTATAATCTCTGCAGTTGGATTAGAAATAAAATCATTGGTTCTTTCACTCTTTTTTTTTTTTTGTGAACCTTTCCTAGAAGCATTGAGCTCCCTGAGATCCTCTATTCCCATTCTAAATCTCATAAAAATTCATTATTAAATCAAATAAAAAATTATTAAATAAATTTTAAATCATTAATAAAAAATTATCTAAATTTATGCCCTCCATTTCAACACTTCTCAACTGGCTGTCCACCAACAAAAATTACCAGAGGCGGCGCGGAGATACTGACCAAGGCATGACCAAAGAGGCCCTCTGTGTGGAAATAATTAATCTCACAGAATCCAATGGGATTCATCATTGCAATAAAAAAGGTGAGAGTGTTTTACCTTTTCTCATTATCTCAATACTTTTTGATTTTTGATAAAATAATTAATTTTTTCTCATCATGTTCTGATACTCCCCAAAAAACTCCAGGAATTTGGCAAAAAATTAGTGATCTTCAAGCTTTGTATACCAAAGCATCCAACTGGAAAAATAATACCGGCGCAGGGATATTAGGATATTAGAGCGGGATGAATTGAACAGCTTGAAAAAACTAGAACAAAGCTTTCAGGCAACATCCAGAACTCTTGCTTGAAGCGTGCCAGATCTAAGTGGAGTAAATACTCAGATAAGTCTGGTGCTTGCGCTCCTTGATAGAGATGAGTTGCATTAGAAGGTCTTCAATATCAGATTTGCTGTTGGGATCTTCACTTGAATCGAGGTCTTTTGAGATCTGATTGTACCCCCACTCGAGAAGATAGAGTCAAAGCAGATCCTGAATGTTCATATCCTGGGCATCACAGTAAAAAGGCCAGGGAGAAATTTAATTTGAATTGTTGGTTGGTTGGGATGTGTGATTGGTGGTGGTGGTTTTAAAAAAAACCAAAAGAAGGGGTTTATATAATTTATCAATAATAATTATATGGAGGCAGAGGGATACAGACACATATTTCAATGAATCAAAAAAGTAAAAAAAGAAAGCACAAAGAGATTTATTGAATTATTTAAAAATGAGGATTAGATAATACTTTAAATAAAATGATTGATTAAAGATGTCAAGTAACTATCAACAGATAACTAAAGGCATGGTAATTATTATCATCAAAAGGTTAAAAAAAGTTAAATATATTGGATGCTTTATTTTATTCATCTATAAGTAATATGATTATGGTTCATTTTTATTATTCTTTCTCTGACGTATCTATATGTAAATAAGATAAACACGTAAACGCACAAGGCTTATCATTTTTACTTTTTTTTTGAAACTATACTTGAATAAGAAAATCCATACATATATGATACATATTTTCGTTATATTATAATCAATCATCACTATTGACCATTGCCATCATGCAAATTGTCAATTTTATTTTCTTCAATTTCAAGTAAGTTTTGAGGCAAAAATGAAGTGATATAGCTTAATAAACTGAGTGGTGCTTTTTTTTTTTTTTTCCAGATTTTGATAAAAAGGATTTTTTTTGGGCGAAAATCAATGTGATGAACTTGTAATTTTCGAGAAAAAACCTGATGGTAGATGCGTGAAGCATTTTGTAAAAGAGGTCAAGCTCATGGCGGCAAACGAAAGATATCGGAAATATGATGTTTATGAGGGATGTTAATGCTGATCAAGATTTTTTCTTCAGGATTGGTACCAAGGGATCTTTAAGCCAATGTTGAAGTTTTGAACGAAGCTTAAAAAAGGCTTTGGGACCCCAATAAAATCCGACAAAGCCAAAGGAAAATGAAAATGAAATTATTCTAAAAAGTACACTAAGGATTAAGGCCTTCCTAACGGATCTATAAAATTCTTTCATGGTTAAACTTGTCCAAGATATTTGATTGTTTAAGTAGTTTATCATAATCTTCTGTTGATAAACTGGACTTGCACTTTTTGATGGTGTAATTAGTCCAGATTTTAATTCTTCGGTATCAGAATCCGTGGTTTCAGAAACTTCATTTTTCATTCTGTGAGATTGTGACCTTGTTGCAGATCTTCGCTGCTGCTGTTGACATTGCTTAATCAAATTTCGATACCTTCTTCCTAAGAGCCAAATTAGTGCATTGATATCAGGGTCTAGTTTTTGACAACAACAAAGGGAACTCATTTCAACAAATCTATCGTGGATTCTTTCCAAACATGGAAATTAAATTCCTACGAGAGAAGATATAAACACTGACGAGTAAATCTTGGAAAGATACTAGTGATGCTCGGAGATACTAATGTAATTTCAGGCGGTGGTGCATTAAGATGATCTAGTGAGGGCGGTCGAAATAAGTTGGCCTGATCGGCAAGTGGAGTAGAAGGAATGGGTGTCCTATCTGATTTAAAGAATGAGAGGAGATCACTTTGATAAAAAAAAATAAAAAACATATTAGTATCCCAACTCGCAACAAAGGGGAAGGATGAAGAGAGGAAAAATGTACAGAGTCATTCCTAAGGTGAGACCCCATAGGTTGAGATCGGGAGGAGTTTCTTGATCACGGTTGGAACGAGAAATTTGAGTGATGGGATTATGAGGTAGGATAATTGATCGAAATCGCATGCTACCGACAAGAGACCTGAGGATAAATCTGATAAATGGACCTCTTGAAGGGGCTAACCTAGCAGATAAGTCAATTGTCATCTCACCCCACTTTGTGTTGGGACCAGCAAGACAACTTAATGGAACCCAATATGCAGCCGTGACGTCATTTGATTCAAGGATTGGAATTGGACCGCCATCAGAACGAGTGCAAATGAATACATATGGACTCAAAACCATTAATAATCTCTTTCCGAGACTAGTGGTGATTTCTCTATCGTCAAGTCTTCCAAGTTGAATAAAATCTCCTTCAGCTAGATCAATTCCTACTTCTTCCCAAGTTTCTCTCATGGCGCAAAATAATCCATCCTCATCTTCTGGCTCCATCCTTCCACCTGGAAATGCCAAGTGAGCTGACCATCGATCGGATGTACGGTTAGCCCTCTCGATGAAGAAAATCTCTGGAGTTCCATTTTGAACCCAAGCTTGAGATAGAAATTCCTTAATTTGACGCGATGGATGAGTTGATGGATTAGGATTGGGAGAAGGACTTAAATTAGGGCTTGATGAATGAGTTGGCTGAGATGAAATAGGTGAGCTGGGTGTAGTTGAATGTGGCGATTGAGAGTTGGGGGCAATGCGAATGACTAAATAAAGAAGAAGGGGCTGATCAGAAATGAGGGATGAGAATGAGATGTAGGAGAATAGAAATTGAGACAAACTAATTGCAACCGAAGCCCTTCGATTACTGTTAATTGGTCTACGACTAGTAGGAGTATTTGGATGAGTAGAGCGCGGTGTGTTGGAGGAAGATTGATTTGGATGGAATGGAGTTGAGATGGTGATTGGATTGGAGCGATGAATTGAAAGTAGCGCATGAAGTAGGCTGGCTGGATGTTGCTCCATGTGTATTTAACTATGTACAAACTCTTAAGAGGGATGTTTATTATTGTTGAGGAATACAGATTCTTATGGTTAAGACTTGTTTTCAGATTCCAGAAAGATGGTCATTATATGCGCGGATGGAGTATTCTAGAATGATATGAATATGTATGATAATCCAAAAAGTGTTACATCGATTAACTTCAAACCCAAAAGATCAATCACCAGGATGACAATGATGTCAGAGAAAGAGAAGAAGCTGAACGTAAAAGGAGTCGGGATGATTTAGATTGGGGTGCATATTTAGTATTTACATTGAAAAAAATAAAAATAATTAATCCATAAGAACGATATTGGATCAAGAGTACGTAGAGCTTGATGAGGCAATGTAGAGCTTGATGAGGCAATGTAGAGCTTGCTTGCTTGATGAGGCAAAGGAACAGGAGCTTAATTTATTTAATTTGAGAAATTGGTTACCCCAATTAACACATTTGCTGTGAATTTCAAAATGACATTGTTGATGAGAAATAAAGATAAGAAACCATCAGCCTAGTTAGATACAAAAATTTATTCTCTTATTTTCAAAATGATAATAATAATAACCCAAGACAATGAATAACAAAGTAAAAAAAATGAACGTGTTTAAAATAAATGACAACAATTGGTCTATAGATACATTATAAATAAAAAAACATGTTCTTGACTAAGTTGAAATGTCAATTTTTTTCAATTTCTTGATGATGATGTTTTTAATTTATTTCAACACATGATCCAACTTGAGGAATCTTCTTTGGTTTCCAGCTTGTTGATTGGGATTAGAAAAAGGTTTAATAGCAGCGCAAGAGCCAAAGCCTAATGGATTAATGCAACGCATGATACAAGTATCTCCTCCAGTACCAGCTCGACAAACGGCATTACTAAAATTAGAAATAGATTAATTTCATCAGATTCTATATATACTTAAAAATTTTATATTAAAAACATCTTCAGAGAACTGACTTGGGTAAGACTGCCACCAGTGGGTATACAAAGTCTTTAGACGCCGGATTCGTCCCCTTGTCACCTTCAATCTGGGTAGAAATTTGCATTGGTTGTAGTTGTTTCAGACTTATGTCGGACGAATACTCGCAAGTGTATGGACCTGCTCCGTCAGGATTATGAACATATAGACCCATAGTAATCGAGCCGTCTTGATTCACCGATGGTATACCATCTGCTTCAGCTGAGAGAAAGTAAAACGGTTTGTTAATAACTTGATCTCTTTCTTAACAAAAAAAAAAAAAAAA